>CAJNSZ010003220.1:0-11841 GCA_905329745.1 Rotaria sp. Silwood2
TTTTTTGTTTGTCTGGGGGGGCAACTTCCCCCCCCCCCCCCCCCCCCCCCCCCCACTTTCGCGGGGCCTAGGTATAGGTCGTGCCTTCATCCAGATATTCATACCAACGCCTACATCCACACTCATATCCATCCACCTCCCTCCCCACTCACACTCAAACCCATTTATCACTACGGAATCCTCTCAAACCTGAGAGTTTTCTTCTGTTTGGCACTGATGTGCAGTTGCCTATATATCCATGAAATTACATATTATCATTTTATTGCCACTACTCGCAATTCCTGAATTGTATTTTCAAGGCATTTTCATTTGTACATTGGATCAGTTTTTTATTTACATCTTCTATTTAGTTTATATCAGTTTTTAATTCTTGTATTGAGAGAATCACGTCAGAACTTACATAGTCAAGGCTTAGAACTTAGATTAATTTTGCTGTTTTCGTTCAATAGGCTTTATGTGCTTAGAAAGATCGTTAAGCATTCATCTACGTTCTTCATTGGGGAATTTATGTGTAATATAGATTATGCTGACGAAAAAATACTGTTGAGTCGTCATTGTTGAGATTATTGGTTCAATGGAAAAAACTATGAATTGATTTTTCTAAAACCATTGATTAGATCTCATCAAGAGACAATGTATTAAGATCGCACCACTTAAACCTGCGAACACGAACGATTATCAAAATTTTTTTACTATAGGCAATTGCCCACCACCTGGCTACGCCACTGCACTTAATATAGATGAGAACTTTTCTAAGCTAAGAAAAGTGAACAAAATATCACACGTGGTTAATAGTTCCTCCTTCGTTTGCTAATTATATCAGTATAACAAGAATAATTTTTTTATTTTTCTTCAGTCGATTGAATGCATCTTAGCAATTCACTCAAAAAATATCTTAACTTTTATCATAATTAATTTGCACAGCTTATAAACAAATCATTTTAATCAGCGTTCATTTGTTAAGAAACAAAAAACAAATATTTCCAGATGTTTTTGTTTGCATTATTAAAATTCGTGTCAAATATACAATAATATAGGAGAAAAAAGCAGAAAAAAAGAAAAAAAACAATAACAGAAATATGCCCATGGACGGATATTTTGTTCCTTGTCTCGAAACAAAAAAAAACAACGACAAGAATACTAATAATAAAAAATAAACAAACCGAAGTAAAAAGAAAAAAAAAAAAAAACAGAATATTCTATTCTATCATAGAAATGATAATTCTAAGTACCTATGATTTATTATTTTATTTTTAATAAAAATTCCTCACATATATTTGCATGTGTGTATTCAAAGAAAAAGCAAACGGTTATTATTACGAATAATAAAGACAAGCAAACAAAAAGAAAAAAAATAATAATAACATATTTGCTTTTTAGCAAACAGAAAAAAATAGGATATATAGATTTGTCTACAAAGAGCAAAAAGACTCTTTGTTTTTCTTTCACTACTGTTATTGAGAAGTTGTGTAATCAGCTGTATCATGTTCATTTTGATAGAAGAGTGCTAGGCGCTCTTGTATTGCTGCTGGTTGATGTGGTTGTCGTCGATCAAATGAATAAGATTTACCTTGTGCATCAATAAATATTTGTCCATCTGGAGAATCATCACGTATAATCATTACACTATCATCACTAAATACAACACGAAAAGTACGATTTGAATATTCGGTTATCGATTTTCGAGTTAATGGAATTTTATTTATATCGATTCCTTGTCGAGTTGTTCCACCACTAGTTGTTGAATTAAGTGATGTTGTTGATGTACAAATATTCTTATTGATATTTGTTGATGATGGACGATTAGAAAGAGATGAACTAGATAATGTATCTGGTGTATAAAATGATGAAGGATGTACTGATTGTGAACGAGGATGATTTGTTGTTGGTAAAGACGATTGTGGTATATAAGTTACTTGATGGTGATAATCAGACGTACGTAATGCTGATGAAGAATTTGAATGTTGAATATTATTACGTCCAACATTTGCTGATGATGATATAGAAAAGGTATTAGAAGGATTTTTTGATTTTCGAATATCATTATCAGAGGCAAATTCTGGCCGAGTAGATAATATTGGTGGAGGTGTACCAAGTGATGATGAAGGTACAACATTCGGTTCATTGATCGTTGATGATGAACCACCAAATCTACTTGAAGCTGTCCGACCAATAGAACTTGGAGTATCTATTAATAAGAGATATTCATGTGATTTGTTCAAAACAAGCAAATGTAATACTGCAGATTTTGAAAACAATTCTATTCTATACATCGTTTACTTGTTAGCAAAATCTCCGAAACAGTTAAGTGCATTTCTCTAGTTAGATTATACTCTCAAGCTATTTCTGAACTTTATCTCATTAACATAAAAGCTTCACCAATGCATAGCATATTCAACTTATAATAGTCTTTAACTAATAATCAATGAATAACTTTTATTATGAATATTTTTAATAAGTGAAAAAAATAATTTTACTTGGTCTATTTAAATCTGGTTGTGTATGTTTTTTTCCAAATTGAACAGGAAAAACTTGAATTGATGGAAAACTTCTTTGACTTTCTTCAAGAATTTTATCTTTTGATAAACAGAATTTATAACACTACAGAAAATAAACAATAATAATTTTAAAAAAGAAATTAAAAGAAAAATATTTACCAGAATTGCATTATCAATCATTTGACGTATTTCTGGACTAAAATGTTCAATAGCGGATATATTTGGTGCTGCAATACGATCATACTCTAATAATGATTCTGATTTATCATTATTATTTATAATTTTTATTTTTAATGGATCATCGGATTTAAAATTTTCTCGAAATATTGTTATTTTAACACCACATAGAAAAACAGCTTCAAAATCTACACCTGTTTCCATTAATGAACATTTAGCATCAGGTGTATAAAGTACTATTTTAGGCATACGTGAACGAACCACTGTAACAAATCTTAAAACAAAAAAAAACAACAAACAAAGAATGAAATTTGAGTTTTTTTTTGTTTAAATTGTACTTATGAGCATATTGATATTTTTTCCAGTATTCCGATGGTAATCTATCAAAATGATATTCTTGATAAGCATTTTTATCACGTGGTATTGGTGGTGGATGATCACTTGCTGGTGAACCATGACGACTATTTGGTGTATATGTTATTATATGTAAACCATCACGTGATACACGAAATACATCAACTATACGACGCTTTGTACTTTTTGTACGTACAGTTTCAAGTACAACTTCACCATTATCCATAATACTCATCTTCAGATAAATATTGTTTATTAAAAAGAAAGAACAAAAAGCGAATAATTAAACTTACGATAAATGATTTTGTTGCTTGACGAAGTATTTTTAATCGTTGTGCATTTAATGGTTGAAGTTTTTCACGTATTTGTTCCGTATTTATATTTATACCTTGTTCAGGTTGTGTTATTAATACATGTTGATTTGATTCAGATGATGATAATCTATGACGTCCCATTGTTAATAGATTATTATTTGATACGTAATGATTATTACTATTATGAATTGATACTTTTGTACTTGATTCAGATTTTGCACTACAATCAATAGAAGTTTTTGGATCAGATTGTGCAACACCACTATCTTGAGATCGAACTGATGATGTTGCACTTGTAGGGCGAAGATCATTTAAATTTGTTGTTCCGCTATAAGTATTATCAATATATCTTGAAGATATATCCAAAGATGGACTAGAAGAAAATATAAGTGATTTTTTTTTATTGTATTAATTTGTTTATCTAAATACCTTTGTCCAATATAAATTGGTTGTTGTTGTGCAGGATGTGTAAGATAATATTCATATGTTTTATTCCGAGCTGGTGTGCTTTTATATATTGGTTCACTATGTTGTGATGTTGGTGGAGAAGATATTGGATTCGGTCTGAAAAAGAAATGTAAAAGATATTATCCAATGATTGAAGTTATTTAAGGAAATGTTCTGTTTAACTAGTAAGATGAATATTTAATGAGAAAAATATGACAGGAAAAAAATCAATATTTGTTTAATTATGCAAAATTTTTTAAACAATCATTTTTATTAGAAAAAATTTGAATATTACGAAAGTCCTAAAAGTGTTTTTATGATTGTATTTAAAAATCGATCATGACGTTATTAACATTCGTCATTGACACTACTAAGTAAACGCATTTATATTACAAATTTATGATCAAACATCGTATCAAAGAGTTTGTAAGAATTCTGGGATGATCCGTAGGTTTTTAAACTTTTGGAGCGATGAGAAGCGGCAAGTCTAAAACACCACAGATCGACAGTCTTCATAAACTATATTGTAGAAATTAACCATCTTTCAAATACTATGAGAAGAGTGCGAGAGAGGAACAGAAAAGTTCTTACGTAATTCATGCTGTTCGTTGTATTGGTTTTCATAAAGAGTAATGAAAATAAAAATTTAAAGAAAGACCGAAACTAATTCAATACTCAATACGTTTTGATAAGTCTAAGTTTTTTTTTCATTAAATACTATTCGATTGATCATAGGCATAAACGTTCTAATTTCTCATACTGTAACGATATTTTCAAAGAATATATTAATTTGTACTGCAGAGATTAATCTTACATTGAAAGGAAAACCTTTGACAAACAGAAAAGTTTGGGAAAAGGGGTGGAGTGTAATTAAACAGAGTTTCGAGGAGAGGAAAATGTTAGTGCACAATAAAATGTGTCTGTTCCTCCTCGCTTGCTGTTTTTCTATTCATCAGATCTCTATGGCATATTTATTTTTCGGTTCTTTTAACTCAGCAGAAACGAAGAATTTTCAATTGTTTGCATGGAGGCCACATTCTTAACATTACTGTATTCACTTGGGTCAATCCAGTCAAAATACGAATTAAACAAAAGTTCATCCTGCATAGTTCTACGAACTATTTTGCATCGTCATTAATTCTATCATCTATGTAGAAGAAGTATAGTATTTTGTCTTGTCGTGCTATAATTAATTATTCCAATTTAGTAAAGCTATCAGTCAGCAAAATTTATCCGAAGAAAATAGTTTTTGACAAGTTTTCTATTTCATTCTAATCAATATGTAGGACTATACACAGAATTTTTATTTAAACGAGCAACTTCAAAAGTATCCTTCAAAGCTATCACCTCTAATGAAAATACAAAAATTGACCCTTTCTTCCTATATGAATAAAGATATTATGCAACCATTTGTTTTTAATTACTCCGATTTCTTGGCATTGGTTCACCTCTTCTAAACTACTGATAATCAAACTTATCAGTCAGCCAGAAGTGAACTGTCTGCGAGACATGCACTCATGCGATATGTTGCTAGAAAACCACTTTTTTGTATTAATACCTTTTTATTCTATATAATCCGATGAAAGAAGCTTTGGAGCATGTCAAGGTTATTTTTTTGATCGATCATTAGATCATCAAAAAAAACTCCACTCAACAATCAATTTGCTTTCTATGACACATCACACGGTAAGTTTTAGTGAGTACATTGCAATTTCGAAGCAACACACCGATCATTTCGAATTCAAATACAACAGTTGTTTCTCTTAAACAAGGTAGAAGGCGAGCGTGTACAATAACATTCAAGAAAGTGAAGCAATTAAAACTAAATGTTGCATAATATCTTTATAATATAGAAAGAAAAAAAAGAGCTCAAGTTTTGTATTTTCGTTAGAAATGACAGATTTCAAGCGTGCTTTTGATGAAGTTAAATCGAATAGTAAAGATATACGAAAGAGAACTTTTGAAGCGTACTGCATATTAATTATACATATATTGAAAGATTTATACCAATTTTAATATTTTTCTGATCGTATAAAATTATACTTAAAAACCTATGCAATAAACCAATGATAGACTTCAAGAGTATAGAAAAATACTTGTCCATCATGAATGTACAATCTTAATTTAACTATTAACTATTGAATAAATTTGATTAAAAAAGAAAACAGAACAGATTCTAATTAATAATTTATACATGAATATTGATCCATATGAGAATACTATATAAAATAATTAAAATTATTTCTTTTATTTTTATACTTACGAATATAAATGAGTAGAATAAGCTCCTTTTGATATTGATGTACTGTTCGATTCAGTACTAATTGTTGAACGTTGTTGTCCAATATTTTCAGCAAAACCACTATCGTGAGATCGATCAACTGCTGGACCCCACTAAAAAATGTGTATTGTATTAAAATAAGACATAAAATCTAATTATATATATTAATATAAATTACTAATGCAAATTTATAATTATTTGATTGTGATGAAAGTGAAAAATCTTTCGAAAAAAATGGATGATCACGAATTTCTACGAATAAAAAACAAAAGAAAATTAATTCATTTTTCTTATTAAAACAAAATTCAAACCTATTATATTCGGTCGGGATTCAGGTAATTTTCTTAATGTAGTATTCACAAGATGTTGAACTTCTTCACTAAATGTTGTTGGTAATTCATATTTTTCATGTGTTACTTTACTTAATGTTCCATGAACAGCTGAAAAATTTAATTTAATAAAACCAAAAGAAATTCTTTTTTTCTTCTAACTTACTATCTGTATCAAATGGTGATTGTCCAGTTAATAGAGTTGCAATTAGAATTCCTAATGACCATACATCTGTTTCAAAACTATGTGGAGTACGACTTACAATTTCTCTAAAGACAAGAAAACATTTCATATCCTTCTTTTTTGTCGTTGTTCTTTATTAAAAAAAATGTAATATTTACGGAGATATATAATTTGGTGTACCACATATTGTTTCATTATTTTGTTCACGTGTTAATAGTATTTTTTTTGCTAAACCAAAATCAGCTATTTTCTATAAACAAAAGAACAAAAACGTCGATATTTGATTATTGCTTAAAGCAAAAGGAACAGAAAAGAAAATTAAATTTACCACTTCGAATGTTTCATTTAAAAGTAAATTTGAAAGTTTTATATCTCGATGTATAATTCTATGATTATGTAAATAAACAAGACCGTCAACAACTTGTTTAACAATCGTTTGTGCTAAATAAAAGAAAAAAAAAATTTTTTTTGAAAAAGTTGAAACAATAAAAAAAAAAGGCAATGTTTTTTTTTTCACATACTCTCAGATTCACAAAGTGTCTTTTTTTCTTTTAAATAATGTTCTAGATCACCATGAGAACAAAGCTCAAGTATTAAATAAACATATTTATCATCATAAAAATAATTTAATAATTCAACTATGTTACGATGTTTAACTTGATGATGAATTGTTATTTCAGCATTTAATCTTTCAAACATTGATGGTGAACGTGAACTAGGTAATAAATGACGATGATTACCATAGGTTGGATGATGATGATGTATATTTTCCTGTTCAAGTTTTTTTCTATCAATCTATTTACATTTTAATTCAATTAATAAAAGTTTATCTGAGGTGAAAAAAACAAAAGAAATATAATAAATATTATTTACCTTTTTACAAGCTACACGAAGGCCATCAGCTTTTCTACGTGCTTCATAAACTGTAGCAAAACCACCTTTACCAAGTTCATGAAATAATTCATAATGCTAAGAATAAAAAAAAAGAAATTAATTATAATTTCTTGTTGATTTCATCACCTACGTTTATTGTTTCGTCTAACCACATTGTATAAGAAAGATTTATTCAGGCGTAAGAAACAAAACAATTTCAGAGGGATTAATCTACTAAAGTTAAAGGCGTTGCTTTTTGTTCTATGTGGAATCGATTCGGTGCAAATGAATTACTCTTTTTTCTTCTCTATTTCTCTCACATAGAAACAAATCAAAACACATACATTGTATTATTTTCTTTTCTTTTTTAAAACAAATGTATAATGGCGTTTTTACTGACGTCAATATACACCAAATAAAAGCGATAACCCATTCGTACTTTATTCAATATTTTCCACTTGAATCAAGATATCCTTTAAGATTTATCTATGACACATAGATGTATACGATTTATTATCAGATGCAAGTATCAAATAATTTATATTGAATAAAAAGAAAGATACACGTTTGTTTGTTTTTTTCTGTTATAAACTCTATTATTTACATATGTTCAATTATAAACGAAACCTGCTCCTTGTCAATGAATTTTTACATCATCGCATTAACTAACTATTCTTATAGCAGAAGAGAAATTCGATGTATAGAAGTATAAATCAAAAAGAAAAAAAAAAGAAAGCCAAGATTCGTTTTCGTTTCTCTTTGTGATGGTGTGCACTTGAATAAAGTGGATGAAGAAAGAAAAAGAAAACCAATGACAATTACTATATCCCAAATATCTTGAACTTTGACGAGGTGCGCATGTACTCTTTCTAATTTGTTTTGTCTCTAAGCTGAAGAGAATTGTCCTTTTGGGAATGTAGACAGTAAATAGAACTAAAGTAAATAAAAATACCACTTACACTTATTTGTTCGTCATGAGAAAACATCGGCACATTGCCACAATTCATATCTTTCTTCTTGTTTTTGTTCTATTAACCAAAAAAAAAATATACGCAAGAATCTCACTTGCGTACTCGTCTACGACAAGTTAATGCGAGTGTTCTACTTAAGAACACAACGTTCATTGATCTAAAAATAAAAGAAAGCCAACAGTAATGCAAGTAAGGTGTATGATCACACCTGTTCATGATCTATTTCAATTATTATTTCTCCTTCACATCTGACATATAAACTGTTCATTGAAGAAAAATCAGATGAAATCAAACTTACAAAGAAGAAAATGAGAAAGCGAGGAAGAGAGACAGAGCGAGTAAAAAAAAGAATCTGAGTTTTTCTCATGCAATAAATGTGTATGAGAACCAGTAGTAAAACGAGAAAAAACACGCATCCACATACATATACCGACGAGAGCATACCAAGACAAGAAAAGAAGATGAAGACAAGCGACAAAACTCACTATGACAACGGACTCAATCGACAATGGTGTTATAAAAGATTGAAAAAAATGGAATTTTAAAAATGATTCGTGTTGAAATAAAAGAACAGAAAATAATAAAATCAACTTTTGCTTTTTATTATTATATAAAAAAAACGAAGGAAATATCGTATCAACTAGAACTTGAATAAGTATATTAATATATTGAAGAGAGGGCGCTACGATATGATGATTATGTGTTTGATGACTACATCAATCTAGCAGAACTAAAATTGTAAATCCACTTTAGTTTAAAAGAATTTTTCAATTGATAAAATAAATTAGCTTTTGTTGAATTTCTTTTCAAGTTTTATTTAAAAAAAAAGTAAAAAAAAAATATTTTTTTTACCATCATTTGTTTTTTTTAATATAACTTGATGAGATTCACTATGAAGAATGAAGAACATAAAGTTAATACACTGTCTTTTCTTTTACAACGAACAACAATAATTTGTCCTTGATATTAAATCTTCAAATTTTCTTATGTTTATAGATATAACAAAAAAACAAGAGAGACACAACTTTATTTTATGAATGTCTTATCGGAATAGTTATTATTATGAAACTAATGTTAGCACCGTACTCAATACTTTCTTCTTCAAATGCCTTTCTTGACTTGTGTTGACTTCACAGGTACAAAATCTGCCTGTGCTCGCGAATGACCGTTCGAGGAAATTAATATACTTATAAGTATCGGAAGAAATTTATTGAAAACTAATTGGGGGTCCCATAATATATGTCGCACTTTTATTTTCTATTTTTGAGAAACTTAACACTTGTTCAAATGTTAATAATGTTTTTTTATGAGCAATCATTTGAGAATACAAATAATTGAATTAACAGCAGCTCTAAAATTTTATTTATTCATTATTTATCTTTTAATAATTATTATGTTTTATTTTATTTATTTTCCTTCAATTATTATGTCATCATTTCGACAGTTCAACTGTCATATTATAAAGACATGTTTTTTTTTTTAAAAAGAACGATCAACTAAAACATGTGATATGAAGAGCGAAAAGGGCTTGGTCATCTGCTAGTTTTGCCAACTACGAATTCCTATTTTTCTCGGGATACAAGACGATTTGTCTGAGTGTGGCTCATCAAGGTCAATACTAAAAACGAAGTGTTGTACACTAAAAAATAGAGAATTTTTTGCTCTACACTTGCTCAGGACTTTAATATGATTCTTAGTATTTTGTTCAGAAGAAAAAAAGTTGCAAAGTAACACCTAAAGGTATTTTTAGGCGAATTATAAAAAATTATCTTATCCTAAGTCAGACCAGAGTTGAAACTGAACAGCTTTCTTCTGTTCGATCTAGTTCGATTAGCAACCAACCGGATAAATTTTACAGCCAAACTGGCAAAAATACGGCGAAAATAGCCGACTATCAAAGTACCTGTTCACATAAAATTATAGCGAAGAGGAATTGGATATTCACGCGTAGAAATCGGAACTGGAAACTAAAACTTGGGAATGAAACTCTCTCCATCATATTTTAGTGGAAGATGTGTCGGCTTTTCGAGTCAGATATCGATATAAACTAGCTATTCAGATCAAATCTGTTCTTTCGTCTTAATTTCAAAAAAGAAAAATAAAGCAAGTTCATAACAAGTCTAACACAAAAATGTAAATATTTATCTTTCTTGAATTAGACAACTGCCTAAGTAGAACAAGAAAATGAATTATTTGATCTAGGTTGGAGTGAGTGACACACGAGAAATGAATCGATAGACATATAAAGAGAACAATCAATCGTTCATATTCAAGTTGTAGACAAGATATCTATTGAATCGTTTGCAAACACATTCTTCCAGCTTGAAAATATCATCAAAATACTGTTTTCAGTAGAGAAAAATTCGTGACTGCAAACAACAATTTTGTAATAATAAACTGGCAAAAATTCAGCCCTGTCCGGTTCAGTTCCAACCCTGATTTAAACTATGTTTAACCGTACTATTAGACTAAAAGCTGTCATATTAAATTATCTGATCTCTTTGTCGAGACATGTTCATTTTCATGATCTCGAATCATGCAGAAGAATAGTCTCTTCTGTTGATTTTCACAACAGGTGCAACGATAAAAATAGAACGAAACACGTATAACATTCTGTCATAACAAAAGTGATATATCTAAATCAAGAATTTCAAGGATGCAAACAGAAGAAGCTTTTCGTAATGAATGTCGTATAGTTTTTAAATATGTTAAAAAGACAGTAGCCGTCTAAAGGTTAAGACGTCAATGTGCGAAGTTAAATATTTAAATATGTGAATGAGAAAAATTCTTTTTAGTCTTGACACATAAAAATAAAATATATTCAATTAGTGCTTTTGTATCTGTAACTTGAATACAGACTACATTGATAGTCATTCAAGCCATCAGTCGATCGAAACTAATCGAAATCAGGAACTCAAACAATACCATTAATAATGAGTCTATGAAAAAGAGTTTTTCTAAATCTCTCTTTCCTTAATACATCACACATATTTGACTGGATCTTTGCATGAAGTCAGGTCTCCCAAACCATGAATATTATCAATTATAACAGCCTATATGCATAAAGTCTTCATATATTATTTTTGTTAAATTTTCGACCATTTATTAGTTAGGGAAGAGAATCAAACGTAATCATTTAACAGAAGCATTTCATTTTCTTTGTAAACATATGTTCAGAAGCTTTTTGACTGAAGTTTGATTCTTTAAGAACAGAAATTTAAAGGAATCAAAAACAACGCTTGTATGCATTTATATGTGTAGCTCATTTTTGTGTACTCAAAAAGTGAGTACACTCCAGAATCGGTCAGTGTGGCCGGCCGTCCGTTTACACGATAACTTTTGAAAGGAGAGTCCGATTGCGATGAAATTTTCTACACAGTTCAGTCTTAACAATATCTCGGTCGAGTTCGAAG
>CAJNSZ010003221.1:0-11841 GCA_905329745.1 Rotaria sp. Silwood2
ATAGAAATTGCCCAAAAAATTGGTAAAAACGTTTTTTTTTTGCTCGTCACTTTTGATTTTTTAGGGTAATGGATCGGAAAACTTATGACTTTTTCCGTTTTAATTGTCTTAAGGAAGCATAATGTTTGTGATGCTAATAACTATGCAAAAACTATAGCCCAAATGATTTTGAATTGCCCATTATTGCCCAATCTGAAAAATAATTTAGCTAGGAAATGGCCCATGACTCAGAAATTCCTGGCTACGCCACTGAATTAAAGTAAGGAAAATATGAAAAAGAATAAGAACGTGTATACAGTGGTGAGACAAAAAGAGAGATATAGTAAAATGATAATTGTTCATGATATAATGGAGTATGAAACAGTCTCAATCACATTGATTTTAAGTCATATAATCTATAAGTTGTACAAATTATGAGGTGTGGAACAACTTGATGGCATAAATTATGATATATGAAATGAATAAATGATATGTGAAACGAGTAAATGATTAAATGATATCGATGTGAAGCTTGCACAATGACCAATCAATATTCCAGCAAAAAATAACTATCTTGAGGGTGTGAGTGTGGGTCTTGAATGTATTATTTATATCCGTATCAACACTCACACCCACATTCTCTTAGAATTTGTAGGAGTGTATACAACATTTATTTACCTGCCTACTAAAATATGGTCTATGCCGTTCTAATTTGGTAATATTTTTGAAAAAAATTGAATTTAGTTATCTTAAGAAGGTAAATTTTTTTCCTCCATATTACCAATATTTTATTTTGTGAATACGAAATTATATAAACTCTTAGTGGCTGTATAATTTTTTAGCTTGATATACAATGACTGAAGATTTACTTTACTTATAAGTGGTCTTAACCTTAACAAATAGAATGCTTTTTACCAGTACTTGACGGTTTTAGAGCAGAAGAGTTCGTCTTTCACTTTTTTTTTGATAATATGATATTTCAATTCAGCACAAAACATCTTGCTACCGTAGCTTGTTTGGAGCTGAAATTCGGAACTAACGTATGCCCGTCAAGGGTGTGGATATTAGTGTGAGTGTGGGGGCATGAGTGGTGGGTGGGTGTGGATGTGGGTGTTGATGCGGATATAAATAATAGATACAAGGCCCACACTTATACCCATACCCACCCACACCCTTAAAGGAAGAAGAGAACATTATTGATTTCTTAGTTAAAATTTTATAGAAGCCGAAAGGGAAAATTGAATGATAAATTTCTTATCAGTCGATCGAGTCTTGATAAAAGTATGACATTCGTGATCAGCATAACGAGTTCTACATCAACATGTATAAGAAATAAGAATTCGAGACAAAAGATTTTTCTCTATTCCTGAAGGGAAACCCCAAGCACAATAAATTGAAGAGTTAAATTTGAACGTTTTTACCCGTCAGAAGTACTTAATGAGTTACTCTGATTAATATAAAAATAAAATCTGAAACAAATCTCTTTTAATGAAAAATAGTGAAACTGCGAGTCATCCTTTTACAATTCTTTTCTCGTGTTTTCTTTCGTATTTAAAAATAAATAACATTTTTGTAGACTTCAAAGATAATTATTGAAATAAATATACAATAAATGCTAAAATAAACAGTATAAGAACAATACTTAAGAATCTACGTGGAGAAGTTATCTAAAAAAAAAGAATACACAAGACACATCGACGATAAAAATCTGGTTATCGCTAGATTCTATATAATAAGTTAATAATCACATGTAACAGGAAACGATGAAGACTGCCATAAGAGTAAACATCATTTTGGAACAAACAACGCACATATGGAGATAAGAGTGGTCTTGCCATTAAAAAAACTTATAATGAAGAGAAGACGCTGTGGATCATTCATCTCGTAACGAGAGAGCTTTGTTTTCGTGTTATTAAATGTTGATATCTGTAAAAAAACAACACTATTATTAAAAAGGTTTCTAGTCAAGGAAGAAAAACAAGCATTATTTAGATTATCCCCAATTGTTTGTATCAACCCAAACGTATATGCGGAACATAATGTGAACCACATCCAATGTCAATTAACGATAATCAATAGCACATAAAGGGTGTCCCATAATAACTGAGGATTATTTTTTATTCGTATTTTTCATAGTTTTTCTCAACGTAGAAAGCTGAAATTTTTATCACATATACCTCTGATCCATCTCTCTTGCTATAACTAGTAGTAAAATACATCGACAAAACTGAATACATAAATTATCGTAATCGATTTCTGCATATAGATTTACTTCAAAAATATTGTAAGGTAGTTCTAAGGGTAGTCAACCAAAAAATCACAAAGTATCAAAAAATTTTTCTTTCGTATCAGGCTTTGTAGAGCTTTTTTCGCTGTTCATTTTGGTAAAAAAAGTTTTCGAATTTCATTCAGAAGTGACAATGTTATGGTTAAAAAATAAAGCACTGTAAAATAGCTTAAAATGTAAGGAAAAATCAATTCATATATCTCAGAATGGCTATTTTTTGAAGCAATGTGACATAGAAGCTTTGGTAGAGGAAAGTTTGCTCTACAAAACCGTACAGACGGTTTCTCAGATACAGACGAATAGAATGAATAAATCACGTTTGAACATTGTAAACGATATTTCTATCAAAAAAGATCTGACATCTTCCGTTTTTATAATAAATATTTTGATCATAACATTGTTATTTCTCAATGAAATTCATAATCTTTTTTTATCAAAAGGATCAGCAAAAAAATCTCTACAAAGCATTATGGGAAAGAAATGTTTTGGATACTTTGTTAGTTTTTGGTTGGCTATGCATGGAACTACTCTGCGAAATCGATTACGAAAATTTATGTATTCAGTTTTGTCGATGTATTTTACTACTAGTTATAGCTAGAGAGCTGGATCAGAGGTATATGTGATAAAAATTTAAGCCTTTTACATTGAGAAAAACTATGAAAAATACGAATAAAAAATTATCCTTAGTTACTATGGGACACCCTTTATGTTAGAGGTCGGAGATTTACTTGATTATCATGGATAAAACAACGTTTTCTACAGTGAAAAGAGAAAAACATTTCTAACTCGTCGTCGGTAATCAAGAGAGTATATTTTCTTCTTTAAGTACAAGATATTTTCTATATTTATTACTAGCTCGTATATTCTATAGTGATAGTCGATTCACTAGTTCTGTGTTAGTCGCTTGCATTCACATATATCTGGTAGGTAAGTTATGATGTATCAAAAATGTCTCTAGAAATTACTAACAGT
This sequence comes from Rotaria sp. Silwood2, assembly GCA_905329745.1. Taxonomy (NCBI): domain Eukaryota; kingdom Metazoa; phylum Rotifera; class Eurotatoria; order Philodinida; family Philodinidae; genus Rotaria; species Rotaria sp. Silwood2. The sequence continues at coordinate 3,239 of CAJNSZ010003221.1, forward strand.
ACCCTTTAGATCTTTTTTAAACAACTTTTGTGTATCTATACTAGATTTCTAATTTTAATGATGCGCGTCTTATGTGTATGCAGAAATTAATTTCTTCAAAATGTATTCTTGTAGTCTATACAGGGCTGTCGCGACTTAGTTACGATTGGGGGGGCGCGGTGGAGGAAATTCGACATTTGGTGAAAAGTTCTCAATTAGCACTGATTCAAAAATAAATTTTTGCTTGATCTCAGCTGTGAGGTTATTCAACTCAAATATGATCCATGAGGAAGAACATGTACTTAATTTCATTTCATAATAAACATGTGTTCATTTTTATTTTATTATCAAATATAAATATCTTACAAAGATCAGCTATTAACAAGGCTCAAAACTTTGAAAAAGAATATTATTTGTCATAATTTATTTGTATACGTCGGTTTTTCATTTGAGCCCATTCATCAGCCATCTTGTCGAGGTTTGCTGTACAAAGCAAATCATTTTCTACAGCACACAGCATCAAATGAACGAACTTTTCATTTTTTAGCGCATTTCTCAAATAATTTTTGATGATTTTCATTTTGGAAAAGCTTCTTTCATTTGATGCTACTGAAACCGGTAATGTGATAAGAAAATTATAAACAAGCGATGCACGAGGATACACATGACCAACTGTTCTTAAATGTGCAATAACTTCGTCGATTGTTGTGCAGGTGGAAATAGCTGGACGTAGTAGTTCAAACTCCGTGAAAACCAATGATGGACAAGAAAGTTTAGGTATTATGGCACATAATTTTTCAGCATCACTAAATGAAAATTGTGATATACGATCTGGTGTAACATTATTTAAAAAACGTAACTTATCTGTTATTGTGATAAGATAATCATTATATACAGAGTACAATTGATCTAGTACTTGACGCATTAATTTTAAATAATATTGGTCTCTGCAAATTTCAAAAGAATGTGTTTGTTTGTAAATAGTAATTATTTACCTTGTTAATGCAACACTGGTATGCCAATTGCTATCAATACGGCGAGACTTTTGTCGAGGTCTGTGAAGTCTCTGAAATTCAATATCAGCATCTATGTCAAAATTTTTTGCACGTTGAGCAGTTCGCTGCAGAAATCACAAGATTAAGACATCATGTTTTAGTTAGTAGTAATAATCGTTTTATTTACTTGAATCATACTATTCATAGTAGCATCATCATTTCTCATATTCTGAATAAGTTGCAAAGTAGTTGAAATTATTTCAATTGCAGACATAATATCAATTTGTTTTCCTTGCAAGTAAGAAGTTAGTGAATGAGTTACACGTGTTACATTAACCATAAAAAACAACAATAACATGATTTCAGATGTTAATAATCTCTCTTTAAGACATTTGGCTTGATGTGCAGCATCTTTATTAGTCACTTGTTCACTAATTATCGATAAACTTTCGACTATTTGTTCGTATGAAACATCAACAGCATGTAATGATTCGAAACTTTCAGTCTACAAAAAAAAGACTTAATTAAAAAATTAAATAGAACGATCTATCACTTACCCATCGTGTACTTGCAAGCCTTTTTATCAATAAGCCGTATTCAGAAGATTCCAGCTCTTGTCGAAGTACGTAATGGCGTTTAATACTTGAAGTGAAAAAAGTATAAATTTCTTGCAGAAGATAAAATAATGAAATAAATTGTGTGTCACAGTCACAAGCATGTTTAACTGCCAAATTAGATGAGTGTGCACCACAAGGAATACAAATTATTTCACGCTGTAATTTGTCAGTAATGCAGGCTTGGACACCTTTGTTAACGCCAGACATATTGTTCGCATTATCGTAACACTGTGCAATCAATTTTTCAGATGAAATATTAAACTGCTTTAAAACATCAAAAAGCATATTACATATATCAATACCAAACTTGCTTGGTAATTCAATTGCTGTAATGAGTCTTTCTTCAACACTGAAATTATTTGTATATCTTACAACAATAGTATAAATTTCTCGATGCGATGCATCTGGAGTACTATCAATCATAATTGAATAAAATGATGAATTATTAAGACGGTTAATTATATTTTTTTGGACATATTCGCCTAACAGCTTAATGAATTCATCTTGTGATTGCGCACTTAAATAGGATACCTGCGTTTAAAATGTTAATTGTAATATTATACTTATTTGGTAGTACAAATATTATATTTCTTACTTGATACTTCTCAATTTGTTTCTGGTTAAACCAATCATCGAACAATGGATCTCGACGTCGTAAAAGATTAATCAATTGGATAAAATTACCTAAAACGTCAATAAAGAGTTGTATCCAAAGTAAATTGTACAGAACGACTAATCTTCATCTCTGAATTGTTTATTGCTATAAATAACCATATGTTGCTAAGTAACTTATATCTGTTTAAGCACAGATAGAAAAATCGATTTGCATACTACAAATTTTACATAATTTTTAATTCAAACATGACAACATGAAAGTTATTTTTTCTAAAACTAGAAAATAATTGCTATAGATTATGCTTTTGCAATCAAACCATCCAACACATAACCTTAACACCAAGCATCTCTGTTACATTCTCAGTACGTTACCAGTTACTTTCACTTTGCATATACACGAACAAAGTAATTGATTTATTCAGTTAAGCGAGACAAAAAGCATATGCTAATTCTAATTCGAAATTGGAGTTCGTATTCCAAAAGAAACTAATCAAATCTTTCAACCGTTCAATCCAGCGTTATCGTTTGAATTTATTTACCTTCTTCAGCTGGTTCTCGACGAAATGCTAAACCTTGACGGCATAGAAATCGAGCTGAATCAATTAATGTGGTAATAATACTCCTATTTCTTTGAAATATTGCAATTTCTTGTTGTTGAGCTTTGTGCCAATTTTTGTTGAGTAAGTTGTCAATGTTACAGGATTTGTTTTTGAAAATCAAATAACGTTCATGAGATGCTACGTGAGAAATTGATGAAAAATGTTCCTCTAATTTTCCTTCAATGAGAAATTAAAAATATTACAATGCAAAGAAAATTATACCAACACCGACCTTTTTTATTACGACCTCGTCCTTTCATTTTTGACCAACAATTAATCCCAACATCAATCCAAGCCCTGTCTTTCTTTTGACTACCAGGACCTAAGTGAAAACAAAATAAAAGAAATTTTGACAATGATAAATAATATAAATATGATGATACTACCTTCATGGAACAGTCGACATACGAAACAAAACGCAGCGTCTTTTTTAATACTATATTCGATCATTGGAAATTCATTGTACCATTTACTAGCAAATTTGCATGTATGTTTCGCAGCTGCCATGGTACTATTTTTTGGAAAATCTGACAAAGTTGGTTGAAATGGACCAATATCAACAAGATAACGTCGTTCATCAAATGTATAGTTGTAAATTGCAGAATAACTGCCTAAAGGAATGTTTGAATATTAAAGAATTAATAGAGACATAAATTTTATCATATGAGAAGCCTTACCAGGATCCCGTTCTATAAAAGTTTGAGTTTTTGGTTCAACTAACGAAATATTTTCTCGATCTTTATTCAGTTGATCGATTCTCTGAGAGCACAGCTGCAGTAATTCGTTGGAACTATTAACAAGCTTAGTTGCATAGTTATAGACACTTTTCACAAATTCTTCATGTGAGACATTTGTTGCTGTAGATTGTTTTATAAGATGAGCACACTGATGAAGCATAGATTCAATGCAATGAACTTTAACTGCAATTTCATAATTTAGATTTTCATTATGTTGCAGCTGAGTTCCTGAAATTGATGTTGAAATACGTTCGTTTGACTCTAAAATTAAAAAGATTGTAAAAATTGACTACTTGTTTTTCATCTTTACCATCAACTTCCATGGCATCTTCCATATATCGATCTTCTTGTGATTGATTGACTGCATGTATCTCTTGATAAGTTTCAATAACTGTATCATTGGAATCTGGTCTAGAAATCGAGTCACCCTCGAATGTGTGAACAATTGCTGTGTGATTTGATTCATTACTAAATGTTGTTGCAACAAGCACTTCATTTACTGATAATGCCGTAACAGAAGACGTAATTGATGTAATAGATTTATCATTTGGAGAGCTGATAAAATTTCGAATATCGGTTTGCGTCAAACACTTCAGAGTTTGATCTTTACCCTTGTGAGAGGTTTTACTCATTTTATAAACTGAATGTCAAAAGAAAATTTCTGTGTCAACGAAATATCAAGTAGTAGAACAGAAAAAGAAGATAGATGTTAAAGAAAAAAAGAAAATTGAATATCAATTATACAACATCTGATTGAACAAAAGAGAAAATTGGGTATATAGAAAGAGATTGTAATCCAATTAATTAATGTACTTTTTGTTCTGTTACGAAGTTACACAAAAACGCAGATCAATGTAACATCTGTTAATTGAAGTAAACTTTAGATGGCGCGTTGACATCCATCGCTTATTGTAGTGTTTCAATTGCAGGATGTTCTTTTGTTTTTATTTTATTCTTACCCATAGTTTATTTTTTCTAACCATTCGAAGAAATGCTCGTCTCAAAAATAGATATCTATATATATGAATTGATGCATTGCTATTGCTGATAAACTGGAGTGATAGATCAATACATATTGATATTGATAAATAGAAAAAAATCGAAGATATGTAGATCATTAAAATATGTTTTATTCTTCCCATGTAAACACGAAACGCAAGATTTGTGCGTTTAACCGCGTTTTTTTTGTGAAACGCGTCTAGGCGCGGTGAAAAACCATTAAAAGTTGCGTCTCAATGCGATTTTGTACAAATCGCGTCTGAACGAAGTTCAAATAAGGCTTCAAACGCGTCTGGATGCGTTTTATTTTGAAATCGCGTCTCCAGTGAAACATTTTTTGCGTTTAGACGCGATTCGAACTGAAATCGCATCTCGCTGCGATTCTATCGATGNAAATACAAAAGAACAAAAACTTAACGAAAAACAAGACGGTGATAGTGATACGGAAAAGGATTCAATCCTTAGCTAGCTATTACTATTACCGTCTTGTTTTCCGTATCACTATCAAAAGTATAACTAATACTAAAAGGAAAGAAAAATTCGTTTGTATGTACATGTCATTTGTCTTAAATTTTTATGTCTGATGAAGTATCTTATCGAGATACGAAACGTCACATTTTATAAAAGTTTTAATTCTAATTTAAATAAATAAAATATAATATCAACTAAAATTAAATTGATTTAAATTTTAAAAATTTTAAATTAAATTAAATAAAATAAAAGATGAGAATTAAATTATGTCAAATGAAGACTGGAATACGGGTAGATACTATTTTGGAACAAACAACACATATGGAGATAAAATGCTCTTGTAATTCAAGAAGAAAAATTATAATGAAGAGAACACGCTGTGAATCATTTATCTCGTAACAAGAAAGTTTTTCTTCTTGTTATTCGGTGTTTTTTTATGTAAGAAATGGATACGATAATTATAAGGGCTCCTACTCATGGAAAAAAAACAAACATTGTTTAGTTTATCTCCATTTGTTTATACCAAGTCAAACATATATGCAGAACAGTATGTGGACAACATCCAATGTCAATTAACAATAACAAATGTCCCATTTGTGAGAGAACTGATATCTATCCGATTTTCTTGGATAAAAGGACGTTCTTTACAGTGAGCAGAAAAAGCTTTTCTGATGTGTAGTCAATAATCAAGAGAACATTTGCTGCTCTCGCCATAAGATATTTTCTGTATCTATTACTGAGTCGCTTATTCTATAGTGATAATTGAGTCATTAGTTCTGTGTTAGTCGCTTGCATTCACATATATCTGATAGGTAAGTTATAATATATCACCAATGTCTCTAAACATTATTAATAAAACGCTTTAGATCTTTTCTTTTTTTTTTTTATACAACTTTTGTGTATCGATACTAGAGTTCCAATGTTTATGATGTTCATTCTAGTATGTAGGATTTAATTTCTTCAAAAGTTATTCTTGTAGTCTATAAGAATGTGATGTACTTTAGAAGAAATAAGAGAGCAAGAAAAAAATAATGCTATTTGCTGGAAAAATTATATGGTATGTAATATATTTGACGATGTGTTTCCCTGCTGTGCTCGTTTCACTGTCCATTCTGTCGGTGTCCTTTTACGATTAGATATCCTTTTATCGTTAATTCAGACAAAACTACTGTGACTACATAAATGATTCATGCCAGAAAAAGCTCACTATGATGCAATTAATCACAAAAATAATAACCATTTTTTCGATATTAGGGAGTCTATACGATATATGGTGGTCAACTTCTAAAGGAGTTGGCTTTTTGCAAAAACAAAGATCACAATACACATTGATAACAAAAATCTGGTGTTCAAGAAATGTTATCTACAGTAGAAGAGACAAACTGAATACATATAACGAGAAAATAAATAAAGTCTAATGAACTGTGAAACAATATAAATAAAGAATTCCACGAAGAACACATTAAAAAGCAATTATTGAATATCGTTTTATATTGAAGACCTTGTATTTGAAACAGTTTATCCAAAAGAAAGAAAGAAAGAAAGAAAGGAAGAAAGACGTTGAGTTTATTATCAAAAATAGAATATTGTTAACACAGACTCGCTGAACCTGACATTTGAAACTCGCGCATTCCGTAAAATTTTTATTTATATGGTGAAATATACTTTGAAGAGTAAAACACGTGTCGTGAAAAATGTTTTGCTATAATTAGTGATCAACATTACTGAAAAATATCAAAAACTTTTTTCAGAGAACGCAATTCAGACATAATGTTGGAGATGATGAGCTATGCAAAAGTCTTTAGAAAAATGTCACACTCTGGTAGGGCATATTGCCAACTTCTAAGCCAATTAAGTTTTTTTTTCGAAAGAGTCATGTCTGAACTACAAATTTTTCATGAGATATATTTCTCCAGAATGAGTCTAAGAAGGAAAAAACATAAAAAACAAAGCATCTCTAGAAAAGTTCTTGCAACGTTTTTGAAGCTTGAAAAGTTCGTGTTTTTCAAATATTTTGAGCTACATAAATCAAATTCTAACAAAAATTCATCAACGTGTAGCGTATCAAAAGCGCAATTGATGTCAACTTTGATAAAGTTTCTTAGATGCGTTCTTGATTATGGATGTGGGTGGGTTTGATTAAGTCACATCCATATTCACACTCACACCCACACCCACACACCCTGTTCGTTTAATCTGCGTATTAGTTAGAGGATGCTTTTTTTAGAGCATTATAATGAAAGCAGTGACTTTAGTTTTCTTTTTCTCATTAAGTTATCGGATAGTTGTCGAGCATCATAATGAAGGAAAACAAACAGAATGGTTTTGTTTTTCTCTCTGAATTGCCCCTATCATTTTCTGCATCTTATGGGGAAAATCAAATATATTTGTTTAGCTTAATTCTTCTCCCTGATTTATTTCTGTTGTATTTGTCCAGGAATTCACTAGAAGAATGCAATAAGTTAGTTTACTTGCGTGTTCTTTCTGTGATTTGTTTCTCTAATAGTTATTGAGATTTTTATGGAGAAAAATAGAACAATAGAATTCACCGTATTTTTATTTTTGTCTTCGTTTTATTGAATATTCTGTTTTGCCATATCTATGGTCGTTATTTTATATGTAGACTACGTTAGAGAATATTTTGTTTCAAAGCATCGGCTGATCTGTATGCTCTCGTTTGTTTGCTCAAAGATCACTAACATGTATAGAAAAACGACGAAGCTCATAACTCTGACATATGATTGCTTGAGACCCTATGGTGCAATCAGTATGATTAATTGAGACCATATGGTGCAATCAGCATGATTGCAAGTTATCGCTATTGTATGCAAACTTTCGAGAGGCTCATATATATTTTCTATCAGTATTGTTTTCGTTTGAAAGGCAATCTAAATACAGAACTAATAAAACATATTTTCTTTTGAAACATAAAGGCTCCAAGTATGAAACACATTATCAATAGACAGTTTTTGATTTTATTCATTTTTCTATGAAAAATGATTGAATATGATAATAACCATTATTAGTTTTATTTTTACTTCATATTCATATCAGATTTTTGTAATTACTGTTTAAGTGAAGATTTATTTGTAACACGAGTTCTGTACAAAAACTTCAAAAACAAAGTGAGTAAGATTCTTATTTAAGGTCTGGTAAAAATAGCATTTAGAATCAATAGAAAGAAGAACATGATTTCGAAAGAAACACTGTAAAGTTTTTTCAGACACTGAGACAAGCGTAGACTTCTGTAATTCAGTTCAATGTGATCATTTAAGACGCCTATTAAAGATGGATCTGTGAGAAATATAGCTGTAAATAACATCGAATGAAATTCTAACAAGCTCATACAAACGAAATAATATATATATATATAGTTTGAAGATATATATATTGATTTATAATTATAATTCAATTTAATGGATTAGTTGATTAATTGATTAACGATATAAGGAATATATACATACAGTATTGGTCAAAAATATAAGAACATACACTCTGGTACCTTTCAATTCTCATTTTTATCTTCCAATCTACTTCTTCAACTGATCTGTCTGTGCGCGCATAAGCATCTAGTTGTGCTCTATCTGAATA
>CAJNSZ010003222.1:0-11839 GCA_905329745.1 Rotaria sp. Silwood2
ATTAAAAATAAACTAGAGTCTAAATTAGTAAAAGGATCATTGTAAATATAAAAATATCGACATTATTTCGAAGCAAAGAGCAAATTCGACACCTGTACGCATATAGTATTCAATAAATCATATATCTTAGCCGTTGTTGCTAAGTAATTTGTACAAAATTTCATGTGATATTTTAATACTAAAACTATTCATTTTTGCGAAAGAGTAAACAACATTCAACTGTCTTGTATACATTGCATTAATTCTTTCTTACTCAACAATCAATTTAATATTGAAATTCATATGATACAATAGATTTGCTTTCTGTCATAATTCAAACATTGATGGAAGGTGTGTTTATGTGTCCTTGGACTTTTCTATTTTCTAGTGTTCTATATATGAAATGTAGAACATACTAGAATCGTTATTATTTGCGTGCTGAAAGAAAAATAGAAACAGAAAGAAAAGAACTCTGTACTTTATTGTTTATCTTTGTAGTATTATCACTATCAGCATGTTATAGTACAGATAGGAAGAGAAGAATATAGCAAGCACAAAATGAAATCATTCAGTTAATGTATGTTCCGAGAAAGAACGTATATATCATTTGAGTAGAGAACAAAATACAAAATGATCACAAGACTATCTCTTGCTCGTGAGTCTTTTCTGCTGTTGATACGAGTATATAAATACTGCGGATTTGCTCAGTTATGCTCAGAAAAAAAATTGTCTTTATTATAAAATTGTGTTTTCAAAACAATATTCACAAGTATTTATTATAATACAAACTTTCGATTATGAAGCCGGTAAATAAATATTTGAGATTATCTGCTTCATTGTTATTCATATATTTATTTATTTTGAATAGCCAAGTTTTGCCTGTTTCTTTGACATTGATGGTGTCATTACAAAAGGTCCAAATTTTATTGCAGCTGCTAAACCAGCTATTCAAACATTGATTCAACTCAATGTACCTATTATATTTGTTTCAAATACATGTATGCTTGAATCAGATAAAGCTAAACAACTTTCAGCTGTACTTGGAGTTACTGTAAGTTTCTTTTTTCTAATTCATTCGATCTTTTAAATAAGACGTATATTTTAATATAGATTCATCCTGAACAAATTGTTCTTGCTCAAACACCAATGCGTACATTAACTGAATTTCATAATAAACATGTTCTTATTTCTGGACAAGATGCAGCTGAAGATATCGCTCGAATGTAAGTAGATATTTTAATGTCATTCATCTCTAATAATTGTTTGATTTTTTTTATTTCATTAGGATTGGTTTTAAAAGTATAACTACAATTGAAAAAGTTTGTGAAGCATTTCCAGAATTAGATATGGTTGATCATATGAATCGTGTTAAATTAGTAAGGAACAGAAAACAAACATAGATTTATATTCATTTATTATTTTTTAGAGTGAAATGATTCGTACTCAAGGTCTTGTTCATGATGAGAACTTTCGTCCTGTTGAAGGTAGATATTCATTTTGTTTCTTTTATCAAACGTCTTAAATTTCTCTTGTTCTTTAAAGCTATTGTTCTACTTGGTGAACCGATTTATTGGGAAAGATCATTACAAGTTATTATTGATCTTCTTTTAACTGATGGTAATCCTGCTAAAATACTAACTGATTCAAATGCTCAACACGATCATATACCTGTGATTGCTTGTAACAGAGATCTTGTATTTAAAGCTGCTGCAGATTTACCACGTTTTGGTCATGGTGCTTTTCTTACTTGTTTAGAAACATTATATAAAGTAAATAATTTTTTCTCTTAATTTATGGAAGAAATTCTATAAATATTCATTTGACTGTAGAGTATCAGTGGCAATGATCTTAAATATACAGCATTTGTTGGTAAACCATATGAAATTCAATATCAATATGCTGAAATGATCGCTAATAAAATAGCATTAGCAAATGGACAACCAGAAATTGAAAAAGTTTATTTCATTGGTGATAACCCAGATGTTGATATTGTTGGTGCAAATATGTACGATCATGTATTAAAAGAACCAAGAAACTTCAGAACAAGCATTAGTGGTTACAGCTTATTGTCTGATTCGCTATTGTTGAGTGCAACAGCATGTGAATCAATTTTAGTATGTACAGGTGTTTATGAACCAAATAAACACAAGTTAGATGGTAAAAATCCATGGAAATTACCAACAACAATTAAACTTGATGTTTTCGAAGCTGTCAAATATATTCTTTTCAAAGAAACATTTCCATGGATTGTCAGCTGCTAAATCTGTTGCAATATATATATATATATAAGTCAGTTGTTTTTCTTTTCACTGTATATATAATTTTGTATCAGATAGTGATTTACCGTTTTGCCATTTTGTGAATATATTTTTTTCTTGTCAAAGATATTCTTTGTATACATTTTTATAAATAAAAAGATTTTGTTAAGTTGAATGAAAAATAATTGTTTTGTTTTATTTTATACAAAAAGTGAAATACGAATGTCAAAGCAAAAGTTCTTTTAAAACCTATGGCGAGAATTTTCAGAACTAAAACGATTTTATATTTCTTTATGATAATCACAAACGACTAAAGTTTAATATTTATCTCTTCTTTTCAATAGCAGATGTATAGAATCTTGGGATCAATGTGAGTTCGAATCTTTTTCTTGCTTCCGCACTCACACTCTTTCTATAATTCATATTTATATGATTTTTTATCTAAGAAATAAACCGAGGAGAAAAGGTTTTAAAAGAAAGTATACAATTTTTTCAAACTTTTCTACAAAACTTACATGCATTATTATGTTGATTACATTTTATAAACTATTGAGAATTGTATGTAGATTAATGAGCACTATTTCAACGAAGATTATTTTCATCAGGCAATGGTTAAGAATGATCAACCATATTTTGAATAATGATATTATTACTACTTGTCATTGATAAATTAAGTATAATTGAGGAACAGGATGATGAATGAAAGCTTGCCACATTGATGCAGCACTTGAAGTTACACTATCTAAATGTACATCAGTAATCATTTCCATCATGTTCGTTTTTTTGATAATCACTAAAAAGATTATCTAAAATAATTGATCAAAGAATTTTTTTTTATTTTTTATTTAATGAAAATGTTAATAAAATCATTTTAAAAAATAACTTTATGTAAATCAGGTGTATTGAGAATGAAGAAACAAACACTATTCAATATTTTTCGAAAAATATCGAAGTTGAGTTTTTTATTGTAGGAAGATGCACCGAAGCTTCCGCTTTTAGAATATATATGACTTTTTGGGAAAATGATCAGATTTTCACAGATTTATCAGAGGAAACTTTGGATCTACTATCATGCATTCGTAAAAAGTTTCGTGCTTTTTAAAGTCCACTGGCATGTATTACAAATATGCCGTTGTAATATGATTTTTCCTGGATTTGAATGAAAAAGCCCCATTTCTAAAACTTCTTTAGGATTTATCTCGAAACATGATTTGTAGACAAGAGATTTTCACTGTTGCGGAATCCTTATTTTGATTCTGCTGGAATGTATGAAAACAAGTTGGAAGTTCGGCCTAGTAAGACATATTAGACTGACATCTTTATCACAAGCGTTTTCTCGCATGGATCATTCATTGTTGAAAATTTTAGGCCAAACAATATCTTGTAATTGGTAAATCAATTGTGAGGAGAACTCTTCAGAAGAATAAACTAAAAACTCATTTCTGTGTATAAATGTCTGTTATGTTACTTTCCTTCTCCATACTTTTACTTGTATGGCTCACACGTTTTTTTCGTTTCTTTTTTTGGTGGAACGAAAAAAGTAATCGTAAGTTAACCTTGAGAGAAGAACAGATGGAAATGGAAGTTAACACGTCTTTTTAGAAAGAGCATCTCACAGTGCATGAGAGTAGTTATAAAGGATGTTCTACTAAGAAATGAGACTTGAATGAGCTACTCGTACAACAAACAATATAGACATAGGGTAAGGAAGATCAAATCCAGGAAAGCATATTCTTGAAGCTCGCCAAAGATAATGCTGCAGAAAGCTTTTCTGACGCAAATATTTTAGAGAGTTTGACCAAGTGATGAAAATAACGGTCAAATGTCAATCATTAGAATACATATAAAAATAATTTGAAGGGAAAATAAATCTTCGGATAATCACCGACAAGATTCTGCAGCTTATAAATGAATAGTAAAAAGAATGAATCAAATCAAGAACAGGATACAGAAAATCAATAAAAGTTGCAGGTAGAAAAGATACGAGCAAAAAAATCGCAAGACTGAGTATCATAAAATCAGCCAAAAACTTTCATTTCCATCCAAATTTTTTCTTTAAACCGTTAAATACATTTGTCGCCGTTTTCATTGGATCGAAACCTAATTAAAAAGAGAAAATAAAGAAGCAGAAAAAAGGTGGTATAACTTCAGATTGTGTCAAACAGAACTGCTTGTAAGGTAAAATAGGACTAGTAAATTTTAATCTGCTCTAAATAGACTTGGAGATTTTTGTGAATTAACTAGAAGTTGTACTGAAAGTCATACTTTGCTGACAATCTGTTAGATGACGTATTAAGAAAACCAACTTTATGCAAATTTAGTTCAAGTTTTTACTGAGTAAAAAGTATATCTTTAACCCGCAAGGCAGGGCAAGGCACTGATTTATGTCTGACACACGGATGGGCAAAACCGGAGTGCGGAATACACGCTTTCATTATCCCGAACTATCTACTTTGATTTTCTACACTTGATGCTTGATGCACTTCTTCTGCTTTATTTTCATCCAATGTCGTTGTCATCGTCTTTGTTTTATCATGAGCTGGACTGGAATGCTCATCATTCTTCTTGATATTATACTATGAAAATAGAGAGAGAACGAGAACTTTTTTAGAAGAGGAGTGCAATGTTAGAAACTTCTACGTTATTTACTTTATCACGAATCTTTTGTCTTATTTCTTCACGCTCTTTTTCCACCTTAGCTTGTCTTTCTTTTCGTTCTTTTTCGATATTTGCTTGTCTTTTTTGTTCAGCCTAATAGTAGCGAAATAAGATTTCAAACATTCGAAAGTGCAAACCTTTTTTTTTTGCAAAGAAAATCTGTTACACTTACAAGCTGATCTTCGCCAGACATGCCGACATCTTTGTCTTCTCCATCGACACTTTCACCGAAAGTTAAATCTAAGGACAGACAAAAGCATAATGATGACTACAAATTAATGAATACCTTTCATGGATTTCGTAATTTTATCAAATTCATTTCCAAGAATTGTTTTCGTAATATATGAAGACATTGTTTTGACTTGTCTTACTTACAGCAGCACAAAATTCTTAGTCGAACAATTTTATTTCACGTTTCTCTTTTTAACCAGAAAAAAGAATGTAATATGATGATGTACACATGTTTTTTTTTTCGTTCTCTCATTGTAGCAAACTCATTCAAGCGCATCTTTTTTTTTCTTTCGTTTCTTGACAGTTTTGTTTGGGGCGAATGAAGGAAGAAAGGTAAAAGATTGACGTTCTTGTGTCACTTTTTGCAAGAATCAGAGTTGCTTTTCTTTTTTTTATTTTTCAAGCATAACTGCAGGTTGTTAGTTTTCTTGCAGTAAAGAGTTTTTATATGTGGAAGCACTGTCAGTAATATTCTCGAAATTAATGATACATTGCAGGTTTTCTCTGGAAATTCTACGAATGGATTGAATCTTGTCTTGTAAACTTTGTGATTAAAATTCAAAAACTCTATAAACCTGATTTAGATAGTCAATTAGATTATTTATGAAATAAAATCAGAATTATAATAGATTTTCATCTCAGCGAAAAATTATACGCCGATATCTCGAATTTGCATGCGAAATCCTCATTTTTTACTTTTCATATTGTGAAACTATGAAGTTACCACTAAGCTAAACTCACTTAACATTGATACGATAAAACTCTCATACCAATTGAAATGTAATAATATTTCGAAAATAGGAATATAAATTGATTAATAGTCAGTGTAATAAACAATAATCAATTTCGTTGGTATGAGTTAATTTAATTGATTATTTAATTTCATATTTCAAAATAAATTCATATCGACAGAAACATCCTTGATTTATATAGGATACTTCAATAGACTTGAAATAACTGCAGTATGTGTAACGACAGATATATCAGATGACTTTATTCAGGTGAGCAGAAGAAATCAATTGAATATGAATTAATAAATCGCAGTTGAGATGAAAATCGCTGTCAAATATCTCTATTTGAATATTTTTTTATATGATATAGTCGTTGAACACTGTTTGATTATAGAATGAAAAATCTAACTTTTAAATTAAGTCTTTGACGACTTTGTATAAAAACATTCGAAGTTACTTTACAAAATGGCTAATAAACTTACTCATCTGTACTTCAACTAACAACTATTGAATCTTTAGTTCGACTTATATCATATGAACTTTATATAACATAATCAATCAAGTGACCTTTATGTGACAGAATAATATATTTCAGTATAATGTAAGTAATATTAATTCATCTGGATGGATTTCTTTTGTACGAGTTAGTTTCAACCTACATTGTTGTTTCTCTCTCTCTCTCATTCTCGTTCTCGAGAGAACTATGTCAACCATCATTTAATTAAATATTATACTACTAGATTAATTAATAAACTATATAGGAATGATTGAATTATTGCATAAGCCATTCAAAATAATCCTTCATTTTAGTTCCATGGTTCCTTTTGCTTTAATCTCTGAAAATTTTAAATGACTGTAAAACTGCTCAAGCAAGACAACTGCAGATTTTTTTATCATAGATATTGCCAACAAGCATTGCTATTCTCTCATTTAAAACTAAACTGCTTTCGAAAAAGAACAATTTGACGCAATCAGTTAATTGACTGCATGGTTATCAAATGAGTGCAATATGATTTTCGGTCAATTTACTACTATTATATTAGATCTTATAATGAATGACATACTTCACTAGCGAGCCAAAATCATATTTTTATAAACAAGCTTAAAATCTCGCACTAGTATACTGTTAACAGGCCTTAAACTATTGTAATAACTATTTCTATTATGTATAAAGAAAAAGACAACGGAATGAAAGTACAAAATCGTTTTCGTTATGTGTAGATAATTCTTGATATATGGTATATCTTTTTTTTCAATCATTCAACAAAACTCAATGTTTTTTAAATTAAATGATCAAATTAGGAACTCAAAATAGCTTTTATGATTGAAAATAAAATCGATTTCCTAATGCGGCCACATCTGTCATTTGAATGTAATGAGAAAAAAATGATGGAGATTGCACTGTAGAATTATACAAAATACACAGGAATATTAATTTTGATATGAGAAATCAAATGATTTGATTTATTCTATGATTTGAGATATTTATCATACTGAAACAACTTATTTTCTGAGGTCTCTATGTAAATTGGCTTAAATGATCAATATTCGAAAATAAGCAGAGCAAACAAAAATTATGAGTAGGTGTCTCTCTAATGATTGTTGCTCAATAAGGACTAATTAGTTTCAATAAAAATTACATAGAAAGATAGAGAAATGTTTACTCTATCTAGAAAACTAAAAATAAACTAAAACAAATGTTCTGGAGAAAACTTGTGAATTCTTTCCAACAAAGAAACAAAACTCGTGATCAGATTAGGATCAAGCACTCTACTGAGTAACTTGGTAATACTGAACAATCCAGAACTATTGAATATTTGACTATTAATCATAATTGCAATGCAAAATGAACTTCATCAAAAAAAGTACCTTACTTACGTCAATTTCAATAGGAATATCGTCAATACTGTACTTATGAATATGTTGCTACTTCTTTTGAGACGAAAATCAAGCGATTTATTTCCCCGTTTTTGATCAGGCGGGAATGGTTTTTTGAATGCAATATTGTCAGTGAAGAACTAACAATTATCTTTTTCTTTTAAATCTACTGAAAATCTCCCATGTATTCATCGAAATACGGAACAAAAATTGACAATTCTTCAATTCAGTTCATTTCATTCACTGTATTTACTGTTAATCAGTTTTCTTTTACCGAATAGAGTTCACCATTTACGTATCGATACACAGATATTATAGTTGGAGTGCGATTTGCTCGTTTAAATATTTTCTGTATGGACGGATCTATCGACATGTGGATGAACATCTTATATCTACTATTACCTGATTTTAAATCATTAATATTGTCATCATTATTGCCGCTTGAGTTAAACTGTCTGTTTGAGGAAGAACTAGAAAAAACAGTGATATAGTCTGATAAACTGCTTCCTAATGATACGATCAAACGTATACATAATGGTATCTCTTTGCAATAGAAATTACAATGATCTATTTGTGTTTTGATATTAACTACTGATATACAATAACAAGAATGTTTTTATTTACAGATGAGTAGTATATTTTATTTTTTATAATCCAACAAAACGTTTTCATTTAGTTTTTAGAGTATACTTATCTTTTTAATCAAATAAAAAAACTATTTTTCAATTATTGTTTTTATTTATGATTTTAAATTTTCTATGAAGAATTTCAGAAATGCATTATAATTAAATTGTAATTGGCTCTTCTAATTGATAAACTAACAGAAATGATCATCAATATTTGAACTCATATACATCAGTAAATAAGTTTTTTTTCTGTAAAATATAATTTATAAATGTTACTTTTATATCTGTTTTTGACACTGATTTTATTTCTACTCTTTAGATTGTACTTTGCATCTTATTCTGGATTGTTTTACATAGGACTCTCATATTTTCTTCGGAGAAGCAAAGCCCTCGACATATTAGAAAACCCCCCTGAATTTTTTTAGCACTTATTTATATGTCAATATTTATGTTTTTTTTTTAGTACGGACAATATTTTGTTTCCATCGTCTCAGCAGCATGTCAGCTCTGAGTTGGACAGTTCATGAGAAAAAGCTAATAGGAAAGAGCAGCTAGTAAAAAAAAATGCTTTCTGTATAAACAAACGTGTTCTGAGATCACTTTAATGCTCCTTTGCAGCATGCTGTGAATAAAATTGTTAGATTTTCTTAGCGAAAATATTCGTTTCAACGATCACAGAACATAATTAACGTGGTACGCTTCCAAACGTGTCACACATGAAGAGATCTTTCTGAAATAAGAACATCTTCGGTAAAAACCCGTTACCCATTAGTTAATACTTCGCTTCGTCTGTGCACTTTTTTCTAGAAATTTTGACGTTCTTATCATGCAAGATCTCATTCATAATTGGAAAAAATATATCTCTGAGGACATACAGTGAGACGCGTCTGATGAAATTCCTCTCATAAGTCTGAGGACGTATCTCTTTTTGCATGAAAATGCCAAGGTGCTTTTCGAAGCAGAAGCAAAAGTTTCTAAAATCACTTTCAACATGTATTCGATCGCTCTTTTTCTGTAAATTGTTTCTTCGTAGACAACCATATTCAATCAAATTAGCTAGAAACTAATAACTAAACTAGTGGTACATTTTATCTTGAATCAATTCTATTTATCCGAGCCAATAAGATAAGTTCAACACCCACACGTTTAAATTGTTGGAGAGATTTAAAATTAAGTTATTTAAACGGAGAAAACGTGTTAAGCGAATAAATATTTTTGAGTAGTTTAAACGCATTTTTGGGGGCACACCACATTGTTTAAACTCATGGCATTTAAACACTGTTTTTTTCGTTTGCTTGTGTGCCTGGAATACATCCTACAAAGGCTTTTTCATAGGACACTACCTTTATCATATTATAATTCTGCCATTAGTTATGTACTTCTCCGTAATGGACTATATCTTTACACTAGGGTGTGAATAGGTCGGTGCGGATGTGGGTGTGGATACAGTTCATCTGTCCACCCACACCCCTATACAATGATTTAGAAGAGAGCAGGAAAAAGAGAGAATATTGAGTAATAGTTGACGGAAAGGCCATATCATATCAACGATATGACTTATTACATACATCGACCTTTTTAGTAATTACATGATATGCTTGAGTTGTGTCATCCAAGACAAGGATATAACTTCATTCGAGTGTGATAAGTCTATTGGCACAGTGTGTACTAATATTACTTTACTAAAATATGTGTATTTTAGCTTTCTACAATAACAGACAGTAACAATCTTCACAAAACATCAGAAGATATGATCTTATGTCTCAACAAACACTTCACGGCAAGATTCACTGCACCACCAATGGTCTTGAAAGATCAAACGGATAAACACAGTTGAATCACGTCTATTTTTTACGCATATTGAGTGGAAAGACCAAAGTCGAACACAGTGAGTGCCAATATTGAGTTTCAAATTTGTACTCGTAAGTAGCAAAGAAGAAGCCGGCACATCTGACATCGCCTCTCACACACGTTAGCCCGAGATAAATATAAAAGAAAGCAATTAGAGTCGAACACTCTGATTCTTCTTCATACTCGGGGTAAATATGTCATCTGGTATTTCTTCTCTGCTCGTTTGCCTCGCTGCTTTCTCATCGTCGTTGGTCGTGCTAGCTCAATTTGATGAGAACTGTAAAGCCACTAGCGGTCCTATTTACGGCTGCTCACAATCTATCTTCTCGAACTGCAAGAATGCAACATTTGTCGCTGATCGTTCCACTTTTAGTAAAAACTGTTCACAGGTGTCACTCTTCTGGGATGCACCAATGTACAACATGACCCTTCTCTTCGACAGTCATCTCATCGGACCCTATGAATTGTGTCTCAAGTCGGTGATGTGTACAACAGCATTCCTTACGAAGAACGATGGTGGCGAAGTTGAAATCAAATGGAAACCATTCAATGAACCAGTCTGCTTTAAAAGTCAACAGGACAAACCCATAATGCGGTTTCGATTCGATGCTGGAGAACGTTGGCACTGCTATGGATCATTCATCAATTTCTTCTTTCGTCAATAGTAATCGATCTTAATCTGTTCTATACCAATAAATCGGAAGATTTTGCTGTTTCGAAGAATAACTCGATAATCCATAGCTCTTAACTTAATTTTGGAATACTCTTTCTCGTTTTTTAACCATTCTTGAAAAACGTAGACACGAATAATGAGTGAACAGTCACTTTGACTTGATTCTACTGTATTTTGTACACGGTCTTTCACCATTAGCATATGTTTGCACTGTAGTGGCGTATCAAGAGATGGGCAATTGCCTGGTGCTGTGAAATGCTGAAGAATTTGTGCTTCAGTGGCAAGATTCTGTTGTCAAATTGTCTTCTGCTCGGAAATTTTCTAGTCGTACGTTGGCCAAACAACTGTGTATTGTTGTAATCTCGGATATGACTCAATGCTATTATCGAATTTTGACCAGCAGAAATAGAAGAAATATAGACATTGATCTCAGCTAGATGAATGATGGTAGTCGAATTTTGATCGAGTTCTACGTATCTGAATAGATAATATGGAGAGTAATCGAATGCAACTTCTGAAAAGTGTCATTGGTGGCGATGGAACGAGAAAAGCCCATGATCTTTTTATTCACTAGGATACCATTGTCGAATGTCAGAGAGACAATGCAAGAGGCGAGGTTAGACAATTGATCACAAAACAAATCGAATTGATTCTCCTTTTTGACTATCGCATTGAAGTCGAGTCGTAAGCGAGAATACACGAGCGATACGGAACGAACCCGTCTGTTGATAAGAGACACATACGAGAGAATATCAACGATGAAAATATTGTCGAGAATCTTTTTAATTAATTCGACGAGCAAATCACTCATATAGTCCGATATAGTTTTGAGGTGGGGTGTGAGTGGGTATGAGTATGGATATGGATGTGGATGTATGTATGTATCAATGAATAGTAGCACCACACTCCACACACCCACACCCTAGTTCCGATATTTCCTGGGACATTGTATTG
>CAJNSZ010003223.1:0-11839 GCA_905329745.1 Rotaria sp. Silwood2
AATCATGCTGATTACGAATATACTATTTTTATTGAGCATGCGCTATTTACATGATATCTATTCTTGTCAGAGATCGTTTTCTAATGAATAGCATGATTTCGAATCCTGTTCTATTTCCGTTCTTGAGAATAAGCAAGAAGATTGACAGCTTAAGAACAAGTGGAGAACACGGAAGATGTCTTCTATTCTTTTAAACTATTTTCCATAGTCAATCTCCTTGATTTGAATATTATGTTCTAATTTTTCTACACAAGTGTTATTTACAGACATATTGGTTAATTCTTGCTTGAAGCCTCAGTTTATATAGCAGAATTGACTTGATGATATAATATTTTTTTTGCATACATATAATGGAATAATACAAAGAAACTCTTTCTCACAATGAAATTTAAACAGAAGTAGATACAGTAGCTAAGAGTTACTAGGTGCTCCAAAACAACATTCATTACATTTGTATCTGGTTCAACTCAATCAGGTAATTTTTTGTGATAATAATATGACGCAGGTTAAACCAAACTTTTGAATTCGAAGTCAGTGATTGCACTAAAATATGAAACATATAAAAGATCTTCAAGTCGGAGCTGCCATGACTGATGCTGTTTTGACTAAAACATGATAGGGATGGATCAGTTCGATTCGTTGAAGATTGGTACTAATACTATTGTCCATTTCAGAGTAAAGTTGTCGTGTGCATTGTTTGAATAACTTTCAAGCAACAAGAAAGAAAAAACTCGAGTTTTTAGCACTATCTCGAGTCGACATTGCTCTATATTTATTACACAGTTGATGGAAAATTCCAATCATTTTTCTCCTTAAATACATCATGAGTTTTGAAGATGAACTCAATTCACTTTGAAAACAATATACTTTCTCAACTATAATATAATGGTCAGATAATCTGACTTCTCCTCTATAGATCTACGTAAAGCTGAGATCGATAACTGTTTGTGTTAGAAAAATATAAAGATATTAACGAAGGTTTCAATACACAAGTAATACTTGCGAATTGATCGTCTGACACAGACGGCATGCATTTTTCGCTCGAACTTTCAGAATATTTGAATAACTATGTATCTCTAATAATCTGCATCTAGCCGCGAGTAAATTCGAGGTAGGAAATGGGAATGTAGCAGTCACCTCATCGTTTAGAAAAGAAAAGATTATCATACAGCTATGGAAGCCATATTATAACAGGGCAGTCTGATCAGATAATAGAATGCCACAAGTCAGGATAGGCAACACTAAAAACGAATAATCGATCAATTTGTCAGACGAAAACTACGAATAAACATTCATTTTACTATCCTTTATATGTTCTCCAACACATGTTGAAAACTTGTTATACCCTGATTATTACTGTTCATCAAAAATACAAAATATTCATGACGCAATTAGAGAATTGTTGCTGCATAATAGTACTGGCAATCTTCTTGTTTCGAAACGGTTTGAAAGTTTTGCTTTTATAGTATATTTATGGTTGATGCCATATCATTGAAGAGCCTTTAAGATCGAGATGATAGTGATTTTGACTCCGTAGTTGTTAGAGTCAGTCATTCGTTCTTACGTGTATAATAATAGTTGGCTTGCAGAGACTGAATCGAACCGTTATAGTTCGATTTACCAGATGGAACTAAAACACGAATCGCACGCACCATAAAGATCACATCCGATTGTAAAGGCTTGAAAATCGCTTTTGACAGTGAGAGTAAATAAAAATGTGCGCTTCGAATGATCTATGCGTCTGGTCAATTTTCCGAATTCATCAGTCACTTACGCGCTCTTGTTTCATTTTCTATGGTTTCTATACTATTGTCAGCCATTTTTTCGGATCAATTTCTTTTCGTTGATCGTTTTCGGGCTTGCTTTGATTTCTCGTTCGCATTTATCCGACTCTATCACTCAGCATTGACAGGCGTTTTCATACATTCGAACTCGCTTACCAGTCAAACGAACGATCCCAATGTTTGACGTTGACTGTGAGCATTTTTGCCGAACATAATTGTAAATAGCGAATTTCTGTAAGTCTCATCTGTTTGTAACCGAACTATCTGTAAATAGTGGATGTCTGCAAGAATGAGGTGCAAGAAAGAGAGATATATACGCATGAAGTAGTAACAAGCATTTGGATTGCCGCTTGCGCTAACTATGTTCATAATAAGTTTCATAAAATCGAAATTGCATAAATGAAGGAAACTGACATGATCAAGAAAAGTCATAAAAGCTATAGCATGATGGATAATAAGCAGCCCAGTGTTCTGCTTTTACAGATGATATCGGAAGGATATTCAGTTATTTTTTTACTCGGTACAATTAGCTCCTAGAAAGCTATAAATGAATTCATGTCCGTATTGTGAAGCATGGTTATGCTAGACTATAGTGCTTTTAATCAAAGAAATTCTTGAAAATCGATCGGCACTTTGCGCTTTTCTCAATAAAGGCACATTTGGTTCGCCATAAATAGTATACGTTTCGAATCAGAGCAAAGAACTGTGTGGAATAGACGATTTTATCCAAAAATTTCCACTTTCGACCAGTATGGTTCTAGGAGAATCCTTCGAAAAATGAAAACTTATATTTTTTGATGATACTATTTATTCGATGTAGTATGTTGCTCCGACTCCGAATATTAACTTTATCAGATGGACTAAGTGTGCTTTGATAGAGAGAATCGCGAAAAATCTATCATGTCAAGGACTTCTATGATCGAAATCAGTATGCTCTGGCAGCATCACAGTGCACAAGTGTTGCTGTTATTGATTCATTCATAACTTTGTCGAACTTCATGATAACTATTACAACCAGGAAAAATGACTTCGGCGTCTTTCATAATAAACGAGAACCGCAATACTCATCACCTGCAGTCTAACAGTTACTATACAGTACTGGTCAAAATTACAATAACAAACGGTATTGGTATTCTTTTTTTATTAAATCATTTTTATGATTTCAGATATATCTCCTATGAAAAGTCATCTATACGCTCTTTAGAAAGCGACGAGAACTGTAGATGACAAAGGCCAAATTACTTCGACTGTTATTATGTATCATTGGTGCTACAATAATTCACTTAAAGTGGACCTGCTCCATTTTGACACGAAACTGCAATGTGACAACTAACACACCCACACACAAACCAAACAAGAGCCAGTCTGTGTAAGCGTTGAGGCTAGAATGCACTTCTAAGAGAAACTCAGATGTCGGATTATACATATCTTCTACCAAATAGTAGATATAGAATCTACTACTCTAAATTAAAAAAAGGAGTCGGTTGCATCGTGAATGATTAGGGAACAGAATTAGGTAGAGATCTGCGGTTTTACTGTTCAGAAAAGTACCGTTAGCTCTATCTTTCTATCACAGAACGAAAATGGTCTCCAGTGATGCAATGACGGTCGTTCTACAGTGGAGGATTCGTAAATGATTTCCTGAACACTTTTCCGTTGGACTTTTGATTCAAACATGAGTATTTCACAAAGCAAATTAAGCTCTTTTGATGCAGACAAGCCCGGAGTTTTGTTGCTTGCTCCATTCAAAAGTGATGAGCGTTTGTGTAGAAGTCCTTAAGGCGGCCAGCTGACCATTGCTTGTTCGATAACTAGTCAAGAAAGACGTTTTCGATCCTATTGAATCTAATCGTAATAGTTGTTTTGACGTTTCAAGCATCCTGCAATCGCCCACTAGGAATATGTGAACTTTTCGCTCGAGTGGTTGATCGAGCTGCATTTTTTACAGATAAACTGTTAGGTGAAACAGTAGTTGGAAAGCACAAAAAATTTAAATTTTTCAACAATTGTTTTGGCGATGAAAGTGATTCTACGTTGATTGTGGTGCCACAACTGCAATGTTATATATTACGTTTCTGCTGTGCTAATGCGATCTATTTAGTTCATACTTTCCGTATATACATGTGAGTCGATTAGAAGTTTAAAGACACGCAAGAAACGTTCCCTGGAGCACTTCGGTCTTGTTGACGCAATCAACGCAAAATACCTTTCATCCTCATAACAGCGTGTAAGTTGTTTTTATTTTTTGTACCACCCAACTAAAAGTCCACCTAGCAGTCCGCCTGCAAAACTTCAGCTCCATTAGCGAACAAAGAGAAAAGTTCATAGCTTTGTAGTGCGAGATAAACTCTAGAAAATCCTGTTTAACGATTATTCCACTAACAAATGGGCTATTTTCAAGAATTTTACCTCGCGATCACAGTCTCCACTGTAAACTGACCAACGCTGTGCCACTGGACACTATTTTCGTTCGGTGGTCAAATGGTAGAATTAAATGTACTTTTTCGAAAAGTAAAATGCAGTTTTCTACCTAACTTCGTTCCCTAGTTCTTAAAGATGCAACAAACTTTTTCTTTTAAATTGATAGTAGTATACACTATATTTACTATTCCCTAATCAATAAGTGACATTATGTATTTATGGATTGGCCACGTAACTCAGCTGCTACAGCGTCCGTGAGCCACCATTTTTCACGCCTTTTGTATGGATTAGGCGTCATCCACAAGAATGTTTGCATAAGGAGGCGGGATGGGACTACAAAAAGCAGACAAAGGGAAAACAAGTTTGGCTGAAGGTAGACGTTTCTAGCGGAACTAGCAAATTTCAAAAAACTTGATAGCAAATGGGTGGATAGACGGCATGACAGAAACGTGACATTGAAAATCAACGTAGCATCCTAAAAGTAGAGACTAATCTGGTGACATGAGTCTATTTTAGACCAGATCAACCTGTCTACCGATCTAAACAAAATAATCTACCTTCTTGGACGCTTAGAGAAATACTCAAAAGTTGGTGAGGTATTCCAAAAAACAAAATAACTTCAATGTTACCACTAATTATAAGCAAACTGAAGTCGTTGATGTCAACAGGATTATATAGATTTTAGTGAGACTGCAACAAGCTAGATGAGAATTGAGAAACTTCGACTTACCAAAGGAATCTTTATATTAATTGCGCGGATCTATCGAAGATGTTGGGATTCTTGCAACAACTTTATTTTGTATGAACTGTATTCAATGATATGAAGTCTTTTATTCTACTTTTAAAAATGTTTCGCTATACTCTATCCAAATTGCAAGATGCTTTGCAACACTTTTTCTTGAATTGTGAAAAACGAATAGAAACGAATACATCGATCATATGATTACTTTGCCAAAGAAAATTCTGAATATCTCAGATACTAAGAGTTTTTTTTATCAGCAAATGATGTTTGCTTAAGTTGTTGTGTTTCTCATAGCATGCAGTTAACACATTAGATTGAACCTTTCAAAGAAAATTCAATTTTTCCTCAACGATTGATTGGAGTTCCATGATGACTGTTCTCTAATATTGTGTTGCGGTATTCAATTCAAGAGAACTTTCTTAAATATCTTGTACTTTATAGAATTTTTAATTTTAGTTCTCATACTATCGTTTTTCATAAAAGTCGAGTCTATTTACACTAAGACTGTAACATATGATGTCAGAAGAACGGTAGGATCCTATCCAGTTTCAAAGGCTTCTTAAAAGCATAATAGTAAAGGAAGTTTTGGACTCTAAGATTGCTCTCAAATAAATATAAGTGACGTTACCACATTCTTCTGACTGAAATAAGCATTGCTTAAGTTCTTTAGTTTTTGGAGAATCGTTATGCGTTCGATTGAGATCTTTAGTTATGTTGAAAAAGCGATATGTAATGTATAGCATTCTTTGCTTACATCAAGGTTTTTAATTTCCGAAACACTTCCATTCTCCTCTTGAGATGTTGCTTGGTAATCGACATGTTCATTTGTAGTCATTTGATACAATTCAGAAAAAAGTCATTAGGCAAAATTGCGTCTTCCTATTTAAATAGAGTACATGCACATGCACCTTTTAGAGAAAGAATAATCGTGCTTCATACGGAAGGAAAATGCCGTAACCGTTGGAATATAGTCACTAATACAAATTACAAACCTTTTATGAAATTTACTCGAGTCCTCTCGAGTAACAGACAAATATTACTGTCTGTTCGAGTTACACCGATTAAACCACTCTCTAAAATACTACTACAAATCCTCATTTGTTATGAATACTTATGGAGAACATTTATTGATCAAAACCGGACGTCTCCATGCATAAGGAGGTGAAGCGAGTCAGCGGGAAAAAAAGACAAAAGCTCACACGAGAAAGACAGTTCAAAATAGCTCAATATTTGTGGATGGTGCCTTTATAATTCTTCTTTTAGAGATGACTTCGAAATCTCCGTAGTATGAGTTAGTAAGAAAAAGTTCCCTGACTCAGTTGAAATGTCGCGTGCCTCGATATCACTGACTTCTTAGAAGCATTAGAAAAATCCTAGGAGTTCCGTAGTAGATTATCTTTTAAGATCGAACTTAGAGAGCTTTTGCTAATAATTCTAAGTAACCAAAGATACGAAGGAGTCCAACATTCCACTTCATTCAGGGAACTTTTCGCTACGAAAGAACAGTAAGGTGAATTCGAAGTTATCCATAAAGGAGCAGTTATAAACCGTATAAAAGACCGAAAAAGTGACGCGCATGCATCGTAGTAGCATAGCTATGTGTCCAGACCTCTATTTAATACCAAAATGAAGTTATACTGTCACCGAAACTCAAGGATCTAGATAATATTCAGTACTTGTTGTAATTGGCAAGGATCAACCTATTTGAAGGAAATATTAATTCTCAACAGCATACACAGAATCTCGTTCATATCTTAGGACTACTATCAAAGAAGCATTGGACATAAGAAAGAGTTTTCATACGGTTACTCTCTAACCAATCGATGGCCTACTGGTGATCATTTGTTATGTCAAAGAATTTAAGCAAAGAATTTTTCGGTTAGGTTAACAGTGAACGTGAAATAATATGATGCGTCGATGGTAAAGCCTGAAAATGCATGAAAATGTTTTGATCATGCATGACCATCGATTACTAGGACAAAAACTGCGTTTTCATCAGTAAGAACACCACTTCGTCGAAAGTGTCGTATTTTAATATGACAACTCCATTTTCGAACCAATGGATTATGCATTCTGTGTAAATAGGAATAAGCAACTCCTTCCTACTTGTTCTGTGCATAGTTGAAAAATTCACCACTCGTTTTCTAGCGGTCTTGATTTATCTGCAACATAATCAAGATGGCTATGAGTGATAAAAGTTCGAATATGACATATACTCGGATTAAAAATTCGTCACACAGTGCAAATAAACTGCAATTAGTCGGAAAAAATTAGACAAAACCGATGATTTATCAGTTAAATCTCGAACATTGCTATTATATCGCAACTAATCAGCGGCTTTGTCGATTTTCGCAAATAATTGCCGTTTTCTACGCCGAGTGCGATTAATAGCGAAAACTCCTGTGAATTTTTCGGTATGACATGGCTTTATAATTTTAGCCAGTACTGTATATCGATAGGTATATTCCTGGTCTTTGAATATGGGGTGGAGATGTGTGGAAATGCATTGCATTCTGTACTCTTCATTCCTACCTCCTGTTAATGGTATGTTGATAGTAAACACTTGTTCTTATTCTATTGCAGTAGCGCATGTTTCAGAATACCAATAATCGTCCCTCAATCTCAGCCTCGTTCAACCTTTGTATAAGCGTTTCTCAGAGACACAAAAAAAGACATGTTCAATTCAAAAACCAATTCTGCCTACTTATTTATTCTATAGGAAAAAAATATTCAATTTTAACACTTGGTTTTGGTTGTCCTTGAATAAAGAATCTGCCAATTTAAAAATGTGCAATGTATCTGATCAAGTTAGACCGATTGTCGATATTTATTGTCACATGGTTCTTCGCCGAAATTGTACTCAAATTCCATGTGAAATCATGCAAATTATGCCTACAACTACTGAAGATATCAGATGTAAAGTAGGTGGCCAACTCAGCGTACCGATTCATGTAGAAGGAGAAAATGCCTCAATTGATGAAAGAATCCATTGCATCAAAAGTCCAGCACTCGAGTTATTAGCCAATGGGCCACCTTACCCGTCAATAATTGCTCCTGGGCGCATTCCTGTCATAAGTAAGCTTTTTGCAGATGTAATTTTTCGTCGTTATCGTTCGTCGGATAGTATTTGGGCACTTGTACTTGAAGACGAGCCAATCACTTATTATCCATGGGGCGCCGAGAAACGAATATTTCCTCTGTTTGATCTTACAGTTGGGTACGATCGGATCCTATATCATGTGGTGACACCTGCCTACCTGCTTCGTTATAAAGATAAATTAACTACGTCTCGAGCCTCTCTCAACTCAACAATGCTTGCAAAGACTATAAAACCTGATTTCGTTACTTCATCTGTGCTCTGGATGAATAGCAATTGTTATACACCTTCTCATCGTACTGAATACATGAAAGAATTCATGTCCTTCATGCATGTTGACGCTTGGGGCAAGTGCGGTAATAATAAAGGCAAAACTCTACCTTACTCCATTGGACGTATTCATCATTGCAATTTTACTGGTGACTTCTATAAAAGCAATTGGATTGAGTGCAAGATGACATTGAGCGAATATTATCCTTTTACTGTTGCGATTGAGAACAGTATCGATCATGATTATGTTACTGAGAAATTATGGCAAGCTTTGGCAGCAGGCAGTGTTCCTCTATACCTAGGCGCCCCCAATATCGACGAATGGCTTCCATGTAAAAATTGCATTGTTGATTTGCGTCAATTCGATAGTCCTAGTGCTGCAGCTAAATTTGTTCTATCAGTTGCAAGCAATGCAAGTCGTTATGCCGAATTTCATAAATGGCGTGAACAGCCCGTACCACCGAAATTTCAAGAGATACTCGACTATTTTAATCGAGCCAGTGCCTTCTCAACTGACTGCATGGTCTGTAACATGGCCCACAGTGATAATCCTAAACTAGCACTGCATAGAATTTTGAATAGCATTGGACCTGTCTTCGGTTCCCGTAGCGTAACTAACTATAGCTAGTTTTTACTTACTGGCGTCTTTTGATTAGTTTTTCTTTGCGGTATCTCTCAGCAAGAAATATACGACATCACACAAAATATTTTCGTTGTCAGGGCTTAAATACGAAACCGCTCCATTATTTTAACATTGTAAGGCGTTATTTTTTCAGTGAAGAGCTCTCTCGATTCTCACGACCCGTTAGAACGAAAACCCGCATAAATTGCTTTATTGACGCTGGTGATTTGTCAAATCGTATTCTAGTAGAGATAGGCAGGATAACGTCTAGCTCTCCTCATGCACAATTAATATCGTGAGTTTTTTTCTTGTTTTTGTATGTCATGGAAAGGAACTATTTTAATCTTTTCACTTTGACTGATGTTCGCCAACAATTCAGCGTGATTAGGGAATGGGTGCGGAAAAACTGCCATGATCGGTTTCGACCTTTCTAAAGAGTCTCAAGCAGATGGCCTATCCAATTACGATTCAAAATAAGAATCCAAACAAGATCTATCACCAGTATTATAAAACAAATTTATAATAGAAGATTCACTTTCGATAGTAGTGTAAAGAGTTGCCAGGACCGGTTCAGTGATGTGGACAGGTGTTGGCTGGATACGATTAAATTAGCTCGTTTGGGTTCAAAGTCGAGAACGATCATTGAAAGCAGTTTATATTTATGTTTAGGGATCACGAAGGCTTTTGCTCCTGGGTTCAGCGGATTGTAATTTCCAGTGTACTCAAAACAGAAGTGTTAGTTTTTACTCTTATTTTGTGTCCTTATTTTGATATGCGAAGTATGGCATTATCTGCCAAAGTCTTGGCTGAAGTTACATATATATATATTTACAAAGATAATACGTTATTTGTCTAAAGTAAATTCAAACTGAATCACAAAGCAATAAGCAGAGAGGTAAAAACTGTTCTGTAATTATAACAACTCATAATAAATGGGGAAAGAATAATTACATATTTTGCAGAGTTTCATTACGATACAGAAAAAGAACGGTTTTATTAGTAACTAGTTTATGATCGTTAAGTTGGACGATGAAGTTGATCGTGCAATGTATTATCAATTCTCATTGAGAGAGGATGATTGATTTTGTAGGTTTAAATCAAGCAAGATGTGGATATGGGTCATTGAAGGCAATCGCATCCACACCGTCATCCGACCTTGTAGTGGAAGTGCCATATAACTTCTTGGCCATAATGGACGATAGATATCAGTCATACTTCGACAGAATGACAATATATTGTAGAGAAAAAAAGAAATATTTGACAAAGTCAATGAATATAAATTGACTTCATTTGTCTCTCTCTATTCGTAATGCTCTAATAATGTCATCATTTTCCAAATATAATTGCAGTTTTTCCAGAAGAAACAACGAAAAAAGTAGTATCCACATTATCTTTTGTTGTTGCTTGGCGCTTACTGGCCCTTGTATTGATATGGGCTGAAAATCGGTTATACTTTTTCTTTGACGAATGGCATATGGCATCTTTAATGTGACAAAAAACACCGTTAACTTTAATCTATTTATCTGAAAAAGACTAAAAAGGAAGTATATGTTTTCACACTCACAAGATAATCACGAACACATAGGATAACAGCAATGTCTATTCATCGATTCGAGAGACACTGTGCAAACAAGTATCAAATAAGTTTTTGACAACACTAGTCTCGTAACAACTTCAAAGTTAATCAAAGCCCATCCTAGCCGTCAAAAATGTTGATGTTTCCATCCGACACTACGTGGAAGTGACGGACTGGCGCTTGCCGAACATAAAAACATATAAATCATTTGTCAATGATTCCTTGCGCATCATAATGCGAGACGCTTTCGAAGATACAATTATCGTATTTAACCACAATTTATTTCAATTTTTTTAACTATTACAGAAGACAAGGTGAGACTGTTTACATGATAGCAACCAGTACGAAAATAACAACAATGATAGAGACAAAAATGAAAAAAAAAACACCAACTGCAGCTACAACGTAAGACAGCAGATATTCACATATCTTCATACATTGTCACATCTTTTCGTGACTCTTGTTTCTATCCTCGAATATGATATTATATGAGACTGCAGTCATGCACAACACATGCCTCTTCTATAGCGGCGAAATGATTATTAAGACAATGCCATTGATCGGTATGATGTCCTTTATATGCAAGTTTCCTTTCATGTAGATTAACTGCACGTCATCGCTGTTAACCACAATGACTATATTGACGATGGCGTTCTATAAGAACGAAAATAAGATCTACATGTAAAGTGGTAGCAAACTATAGAAAAATGAAAATGTGCAAGATTTACCATCACTGAACGAATTCGAAATTAGCGAATGTTGATTTGGCATGAGACTAAAATTGTAAGAATGACTATTTGAAAATAGACTTACGAAGTCAGAAAAAAATCATGATGATTCTTATGCAGAGAACTGATTGCAATTGTTAGCCACAAATATAAAATGTTATACTTTTCATATTCAAGACATTTCGCGGCAAGTCACAAAGACGAGACCAAAATAAAGTGAAAACAAGAACAAGTAGACGTTAATGTTAATTTACAATAGAGACGTGACAAAAAATGACTACCACATCCCAATACCAATACCAGTTTTTCAGTTGCCTTTGTTCTTTACAAACTTTCTATGTACACCTTTCGAATTACAGTTACTTTCAATTCAGATAGCTACTAGTTTGTTGATTCCATATACAATAATACTAAGAATTAAGCGAGATATCTTTCAAAACTTTTTATTTACTAACGCAGATCAACTGATAATGAACAACATCTACGCTTTTTTTGCTTGGTTTTCTACAATAATGACATCATTTCTTAACAAGAATTGATAAATGTGACGCTTTCTTATTTTAAATCATTATTTGATACAACTGGAGCAGTTCTCAATT
>CAJNSZ010003224.1:0-11839 GCA_905329745.1 Rotaria sp. Silwood2
TTTTAAGGGTCGGAATGGGGGGGGGGGGGGGGGGGGAGGGGGTAGCCCTAAAAACTCGAACTTAAAACTTACACTCACTATTTTCTTCGAAAATATATGTGAGTTCCACAAAATACGAGTTTATTGTCATTTTTTTATGCCAAAACAGGATTTTAAAAAATGTTTATATAATCAGTTTTGTTGAGCTCGTCAAGATCTATCGAACTATGTAAAAACATCAAAGAAAAATCCCACTCGAGTTTTGCATTACCTACATTTTTACCTTTTTCGTTTGAAAAAAGTCGTCTTTTTTTCATATAGAACAGGTAAAGCATGTAAAATTTTTGTGCGAAAATAGGGTTTAAAAAACTCTCATATAAACGGTTTTGTAGAACTCGTCAAGATCTATCGAACCATGTAAAAACATTTTAAAAATGCTACTCATTTTTTGCAAACTCAGATCTTACTAAAACTCATAATAGTTATATCGTTTTGTAGTTTTTTACACAATTTTTCACTTAGTATTGAAGTTTGTTTTTTTGTTTCTGTACTTTATATTCAAGAATCCTCCATTTCAAACATGTGTATACATATTGTACTCGAGCTGTACTATCTGAAGAAAAAAAGAAAATTGAATCTATGTCGTATAGTTTTGAAACGCGAGCCAAAACAAAAAAGTGGTACAATACTTTTGAGGCGAACAGTATTTTCAGATTTCTGACTTGAAAGTTGAAATATTGTTCGATACCATGTGGAGAAGGTAGGCCTTTCCTAAGCAGTGATTTTCCATTACCACTCTTACATGTCATTTACGAAAAAAGTTTCTTTGTCATTATCTAAGCGACCAAACTATGGTGTCCATTTTATTTTACCAGACATTCGATGGTTTGGTTCCAAAAATGAACCGACTAGACGCGAAGACTCTCACTGTTACCATCTCTGCAATGATCTTTGATCCTGCTTGCTGCAGGAACGTCCCAGGATAACTTCTAATTATCCATTGTTGTTATCCAAAGTTTATAAGGCATTGGGAAATCTGGAAAACTTTAAATAGCTAGTGATAGCATGGGAATCATACCACTTTCTGGAAAAAGAAAAGTTATATGAGTTATGTGCAATTTGATCCGAAAGGTAGGTTTGTCTTGTTTTCGACCATCTAATCGAACAGCACATAATTGTATATAGTGCGGGTTAAGAGAAAACAATTTGACAACAACAGTTTGATTATCTAGTAAGTTCCGCTATACGTTGGACATCAATCCTTTTCACGTATGCATCTTTTTTTCGATTGAGTCCCTTTTACTCTGAAATTTGATACACTTTACAAGGGGTAACCATGACACAAAATCTGGAACCAAAGAGCATCGACTTATGCAAAAAAGATCATCAGTGAGTTCAAATGCTTCTCAAAGTACTTTCTTTGTGTCTTTTAACCGCACAATCAAATCAGATCATCTCATATGGATTTTATCTCAATTAATTCTATATGGTGGTGTGAATTATGTATTTTAGCTTTTCGTTTTGATGCCATGCAGTCATTAAAAGTTTATTTCAAATTTTGAGTGTGAATATGAGCACAGAGAGGCGATGGTTTGCGAAAAGAAAGCTTTCCCTAACATACATGACTTTTATCGACAAAGACGCAAGCTCCAATTGCTATCGTTTCTGTTAAAATTAAGATTGTTGATAATTCATTTGTGCAAATAAGAATGCCGATGAATATAGCTTTACATTATTGACACTTCAGAATGTAAGTTTTCTTTTCAAAAAGATTCCTATTCTTAGCCTCCGTTTGAATATAAAATCGGATAAAACTATGTTCCAGTTCCTTCAAAGGTCGTTCTTAGAAATAAGTAACGTTCATCGACCTTGAAAGTTGATTCACTGAGCCCTAGTCTGATACGATTCATCAATACAAATATATTGGCCAGGGATAAAAAATAGTCGTTTCTGCCAGAAGCGGATTCTGTGATTACGAAGGAACGAGCATATAAGTTGAACAAAGACGCAGGCAGGCGGAAAATAACTGAAAGTGAGAAACAATTCAGACGAAAATTAAAATGTTCAAGATAAATCAATAAACAATACACACAAATGCAAGTTGTGAGATGGTGAGGGGAGGCGAATAGCTGCCAAACAGCGGTTTCGGGTTAGAGGAGCGGAATCGAGCATCTCAGTTCCCTTACTCCATAAAATACGTGTTTCAGAAATCTATTCCGCGAGCTCAATAGCGTTCCAGAGGGATGGCGCTTCACTTTCCCCTAGTTACTGAAACGCGCGACTGCGGAAAACGGTGCGAAGGAAGCTCAAATTGATCCACTCCACTGGCTCCACCACCACGGGGACGAGAGACTCTTCGGCATGTCCCTTCTCATGATCCGACCATGGTTTATGCTATGAACATGGTCATTTGTCCCAGAGAAATCATCATTTGTGCCAAAGAAACTGTCGTTTCGTGACATTGTAGTGATCGATTTTTACATAGACATGCTGGTTTTTGTCACAAAGACGATCATTTTTTTCATCTAAACGGTAGTTTTTCCCACGAGAAATGGTCACTCTTTGCATGCAAATGTCCGTTTGCCCCAGAGAAATGATTATTTGTGCCATCGGAACGGTTGTTGGTACCACAAAAATTGTCGTTTCATGGCATAAAATGGCCGTTGGTGTTACTGAAACTGTCATCTGTGCCACAGAAATGATCTTTTGTGCCATGGATATTACAGATAGACCTGTAGACACATGCAGGTGAATTGCGGTTTCTAGATCCTAGCTGTAAAGTCTAGGGAATATATTTCTGGTATAGATATTGAGCTAACGGCGTTTGCAAGCCACATGCATTGGCGGAGACTATACCATTGACGGAATGAAGAAAAAGAGAAAAATTACGAAATGCAATCAAAGATTTACGAAACTAAGGCGCCATGGATGGCTGGATCCATTTCGGTTACTCAGCTTCCATCCAGCATCCAACATCCAAACTAGCGGCAGAATTCACGCGTTGAGAAGAGAAAGCATTTTTGAGCATTGGTACCTTAAGTTATGTTTAGTTTAATTGTTTTCTAACTGAAGAAGTTTGTGAAAATACTTTATTGCAGTGTTCCAGTAGCAGATTCTGCGGTTGTGGAATCATCATTACTAGATAAGCCTGATTTCTAAGCTGTGCTGTGACTCATTCACATGCTGTCGAATTTTTCTTTCGTTACGATGTATTATACGATAGTTATTCGTTGTTGATACGATTATGTTGCCAACGAGGGAAGGTTACCAACTGTTCAATGGCCCTTGAATCGAAACTATGTGCATCATATAGATCCTAATGGGCTATGAATAACCTGAAAATGATTGGGACGACTAGCTTATTACTGTCGGGATACTGCATTTTTACGATATTTTTAAGCAAAATCTCGTGATCTCCCTCAGGAATCCCAGGAAAGCTGATTTTAGGATTTCGACTAGAAATTTGACATCGAAACAGGTTTTAATGAGAGCAGTTTATTGAGAAAGTTTCAGATCTTGTGCTTGTTCCTGTTCTGAAATAGGAACGTCAAAACCTGTCGGGGTATACGAGCGATGTAAACATCCGTTTCAGCTGTACCTTACGATAGAAACACTCAAAAACTCTTAAACTTTCACAATGAACTATCCAGGTCAATCACGCTCCGCCGTAAACGGCCGTTCACTCACCAAATACGGCGAATAACGACCACTGTTTACGGTAGCTGCTTACGACGGCAGTAAACGATGCTTTACAGTATATTACGTCAAACTTACACGTTCACCGTACAAGTCCACCGGAAACTGCTACGGGAACAATACGGCGACTGTGTACTTTCATGGGATAACAACGTAAGGCGCCGTACACGTCAACCGTTTCCGATCGCCGTTTACAACAGTCGTACCTAATGCATTACGGCATACTACAGCCATCGTAAACATCGACCATAAACTGTCGCCGGTCACAACCTGCGCCGCAACGTGATGGCTGCATACGCTAGTATTATAAAACCTTGTGAGACGCCCCTATTAAAGGGCAAATCAAAATCCGCATAGCTGTATCTCCAAGAAGGGATAGGAGGCGATCCATACTTATACCCATCAATCGATAAAATATCCCCAAGAACTCTATGATCGGCCCGAACATGCCTGTATGTTTTCCTTATAAAAAGAGAGAAAAGTTCTCCTGAAATCTGATTGGTCTATTTAATGGACCAATGAAAGGGCGAGTTTCGATTTCTCAATGTGGGACGGGGTGGCGTCCCATGCCTCTACCCAGGAATTGATAGAGCGTCCCCGATAACCCTAGGATTTACGCGAGCATGCCTATGTGTGGTCGTTATAATATGGGAGAATGTTTGTCCTGATCAGATGGGGGCAATACGGTGCGTTACGGTCGTGATCGGTATCAAGT
Organism: Rotaria sp. Silwood2; assembly: GCA_905329745.1. Lineage (NCBI taxonomy): Eukaryota > Metazoa > Rotifera > Eurotatoria > Philodinida > Philodinidae > Rotaria > Rotaria sp. Silwood2. The sequence goes on from CAJNSZ010003224.1 coordinate 4,391, forward strand.
CTCAAGTCGAAGTTTGAAACTTCATTTTTTTTGTTCCTGAAGGGGGCCATGGCTTTATGTTTAATTAAAAGTACCGCAAAAATGCAGTATTTCGACGGAAATAAGCTAGCCACCCGAACTCTTTGCACGGTATTCATAGCTCATTAGGACTCGCCTGATGCACATAGTTCCGAGTCAAAAACGATTGAATAGTTGGTGACTCTCCCTCGTAAGTTGAATATAATTATATACACAGAATATGATAAGAATACAGTTGGACTCGTATCAGAACTTATAAATAATAACTGCTCTATGCATATCAGACATATGAAAGCAAAGTAGCAAAGAAGGTATTGTTCAATTACACATTTTTTTCTTGGCAGTTGTTGTACAGAAAAAAAACATAATGTTTTATTTTGTTTTATAGTCTATGTCCTAATGTAGATTCTCATTTTCAGAGTTTGCTGAGCTCTAACTACTGTAATTTGTGCAAGGATGTTAGTGTAAGCAAGAAATAAGTGAAAGAAGCTACGTTTGATTAAGAATATGGATGTGTTACATTGCTCAACACTAGTACCGCATTCCTTGGTTGATTTGTTCATAAATCAATCGTATCTATAGTTTTTTGATGGCGTTCCTCTGAAATCTAACTAAATATTTAAATCGAACTCTATACCACTCTAACATTCATCTAGTTTAAATATATTCTAATCGCTTTGTAGATAATATTACAGTTCCATTGTGTCTATAATCTATCAACGAGATTTCATAAAAAGAATGAGACCGAAGCGAAAACAGACGTTCGAACATGAACAGCTTCAGTCCTATCAGTTTGATTTTAATATTGATGAAGGAAATGTAATGGATAATGAAACGACGACTGATGTTGCAGTAACACCACTGCATGATGATTTACAACAACAGGATTTAACGCGAGATCAATTACAACAATTATTCAGTCGAGCTGGTTCTGCATTAGTTGCAGAAGCAACGGATGATCAAGAGTTTTTTAAACGAAAAACAACAATCAAAGTACCAAAAACAAGTAAAGTAATAAAAACACCATTCCCACCTCCTGAATCAGATCTTCAAGAGGATTTTGACATTAATATTGAACAATTGAAGCAGTTGGCTAATAAATCGACAGGTCCACTGATCATTGAAAGACATTCTCCAAATGAACAAGAAATTGATCATGCATTATCAACCATTGCATTCACATTTAATCAACCTATGATAAATATTTCAACACTTGATGAACAGATAAATCCAGAAGATCTAGGTCTATCATTAATACCAAAAATAGATGGTCGATGGAGATGGATAGACACGAAAACTGTTCAGTTTGAAGCCCAAACATCGTTTACCATATTCAACAAAGTATACACTCAGAGTTGACAAAGAACATTGCGTGTCAGCAATCGGAGGTAAATCCATCTAAAACTAAAGAGTTTCCAAGCGTATTCGATAATAGATAATTACAAAAGATGCAAAAAATAGAAGGCATATGACTGTTTACTGAATAAATGAATGATTGTCATTCTCTTTTAGAGAAAAATATTTTCATTTTGAATTGAACATACGGGAAGGTAACAAAAAGTCTTGAATACAGATTTCGAGCATTCCGAATATTCTGCGTTCTTCTTCTAAAAGCTTATGGGTTTAGTTTGATGGTTTCGTTTCATGCTTGGAAAAGCCCAAAATTTTCTTTCAAATAATCTAATAGGAGAAAGCCGTGTCTACCCAATAGGATATCGGGCTGAAACTTTTCTCATAATTACTCCATATTCTATCTCAGATTCCAGTTCTTTTAAGTGTTCAGGATTTCATTGCTCGGTATATGATATGGACAGCATATGTTTCAGAAGAAATCAATTATAATAATTTGAGACAGAATCTGAAATATTTGCGCTAATCAATGAAACTGGGTGGAGACTAGAGTTTTCCAGAAAATCTTCACAAGAATATCTGGGAAATTTTCCAGCAAAACATATCGGTTTTCTCAGGAGATACAATGTTGGCTTTTACAAAAATATCCAAGAGTCCAGTAAAATAATACGTTAAGTAAAAGAATCCGTCTGAAGTTATTTCAGGCTGAACGAAAGACGAACATAAGAAGATGGAAAACTAAGAAGTCTGGGAAGAACTTTGTATTCAATCTACCACAAAAAGTTTCAGATTACATCAATATGTAAAACTGTAGTCGACAGAACCAATTTTTAACAAGAATTAAAGGTAAAGTTGATGAAAATGAAATCAGAAACCTTTTCCCATAAGTATAGCAACTCTATTTAAACGAGTAGTGTAGAACTAGCTTGAGTTGCTTATGTACCTAAAACTTATGCAAATAGCTTTTTAATTTTGAGATACAAAATCTGATTTACATTCTTTTTTTGCATGAAATGTAATTATAATACTCTCTGAAAAAGTTCCCATTTCTAAGAGCTTTTTTTTCTTTCATATGCATCAATAAAGCTCGACAAAAGAAGTTTTATGTCACTATAATGTGCCGCAGTCAGCTCATAGCTTATATTCTACGTTGATTTTTTGATATTCCCTTTGTTTTTTAGGAAAGTTAGACGATGAATTTTTCTTTGAATTCTCAACAAAAGAATTACAAGTTCGTCAATTCTTACCATGTGAAACAGTTTCAACATTAAGACCTAAATGTTTTCTGTTATTCAATCAAAAAATTGATATAAATGAAATTTTCAAGCATATATGTGTAATGCGTGGGGATGAACACAAAATGCAAAGCCACGAATTAGAACTAGTAGATGAAGAAACAACAAAAAATGAATTTAAATCGTTCATAAATGAAGATGAAGGAAATCATCAGCAATATCTTGCATTTACATTTAAACACGATTTATTAAAGGCAACGGAGTATACAATCCAAGTGCCTGAAGGCTGTCCATCAGCCGAAGGGCCACTGAAGACAAGATCCGAATGGTCCGCTAACTTTGAGACTTATGAACCTTTGAAAATAATTTATTGGTTTCCAAATAAAGAGGATACGTATCAACACACTGCTACTCCTGGCAAATCTTGGTCGCTTACATTCAATAATTCTTTAGATCATTCAACAATTAAAAAGTCCATATTCAAATTCGAGCCGGAAGTCAGTGGTTTAGGTGAGCACAAATGAAACTCGTTTCAAAACATATTTTCTCGTTATCTTGTTTTTTTATGACTAAAGTCTAATTATAAACAGAACCAATCTTAAAGAAAAAAGTCCTTTTAGGTATTGAACATATTGAATATAATGACCGCAAAATATTAATACATAATGATTCTCAACCGAATACCGTCTATACATTGCTTATACAATCAGGAATATTGAAAGATATTCATGGTCAAACATTAGAGCATGATCATTCCGATCAACCAATTCAATTTCACGTAGATGATTTAAATACACCATTATACGGAACTTTACGAGGGGAATCAGGTATAGTAAAACAAAACAAAACAAAAATAATGCAAAAATATAATTAAAAAAAACGGTACATCTTGTCACTAAGAGAATGTTTGTTTCAGGTATGATTACAATGGATCCTGGTCTGTTAGATGACCCGTACTACTCATTTATGGTTTGTAACTATTCAGCATTAGTACTTCGTATTAATCGAGTCAAACCAGAACATTACCATTCAAATCTACTATATTACAGCGCACGTTTTAACGAAGACGAAGATCAAGACGAAGAGGAAGACGAAGAGCAAAAATCTTATAGTAAATTACTTGGTGAAGCGTTGCTAAATGAAATAATACAAACAAACTGTCAACGGAATGAACCGAAAGAGATAAGAATTCCTTTAAAGGCGTATTTCACGAAATCCTTTGGAGTAGGTCAATTGCTTATATTAATTACACCAACCAAAAAGGCATACAAGGAATGTAAACATCGCTATTGGGGAGATAGGCGTATTATATCAGTCTGGCTACAATGTACACGATTAGCGGTCGATGTATTTGCTTCTTCAAGTAATTTTATTTTAAAAGAAAAGTAGCCAATTTATTTTCGATTCATATCAGTGATTTCATTAGAAACAACAAACATAACTTAAGATTGAGTAGAAATAACCAGACAGACAACTATATTAAAAATCATTTAGCAAGATTTTACAATAAACTATCCGACGATTCTCGCAGTCAGTAATATGTATTACATCTCTCACAGACTACATTAAACTATAGGCATAATTAGATATACGGAGAATTTGTTTTCAATTTCTTTCTAAATAGATTCTAATTCTCAGCATTAATTCATTTTTTAAAAGAAACTAACACCACATTCATTTTCAGTTATTCAATTAGATTATGTGTATTCTATAGATAGATGAGATCTGGCTTTTTAAAGACTTTATCAGAGACTAATTAAACTAGTAATTGCTTTGTCAACTAGCTCGAATACTTTGGACGATCATTTTTTAAACTTCTTATTACCATTAAACAATCTGCATATGAATAACACTTTATAAGAAAATATCTCCCAAACAAATAATGTTATCGATACCATGAATATTCTTTTTTTTTACGTACTAAAGCAATCAAGAGATTGGAACTTTGTTCTGTATACTTAATTGAAAATGGATCAAGTTAATAAGATTCTTACCTAAAAATTAGCCAAGGCTGAGTTTGAAATGATTTTTGAATACTTCAATCCATAAATGTTTTCCAAATTCTTCAACCACCTTAGTTTCTTGGAAACTCCAATAAACATTAATTGACTATCACCTAAATACGTCTTCTAAGGATTACTTGCGTTCTGTTTTTCTTAGACGATGAAACAAGAAAATTAGTGAGCGTCATTTCTCCTGTGGTGGGTGTGAGGTGATTATATTCACTTTCCAATGACACAAATACTCCACAGCCTACTGTACGAATAATACTAATAACTTTTTATCCTAGATAATGACGGCACATTAACTGCATGGGTTACTGATTTAATGACTGGTGCACCTATTCATCAAGCAACTGTTTCAATATTGAATCAGAAAAAAGTAACAAATCAACAAGGATTATGCACTATTGAAAGGTGCAAGGCAAAAATTGTTAAAAGAAGAGGAGAAGAAGAAGAAGAAGAGGATAGAGAAGATGAAATATTAATCGTAGAAAAAGATGGCGATCTATGTATGGAGGTAAATATTTATCCTAGTGCAAAAGCTGATGATGTTTACGTCTGGCATGTGTTCAATGATCGTGGCTTATATAGACCAAAGGAAGACGTGCATATAAAAGGTTATGTTCGATTACTGAAAATAGAAGGTGAAGCAAAAGTGCCTACTTATGCTCAAGGTATAATCGACTATACAATTTATGATTCTCGACATGAAGAACTTCAACAGTCAAAAGTAAAATTGAGTCGTTATGGAACATTTGATATCAAATTTATATTACCTGACAACGCTAACTTAGGTAAAGTGTAATGTTCTTGCAAAACTCTATAGTTGTTGTGGGAGAAACTTCTTCATTAGAGGTTTATGGATCTCATTTTAATTGTAGAGAATTCTTCAAATATTTACACAAATTATCGCTAATGGGCTGCTCTGCTCACTGTCATCTATGAGGATTTGAAAAATATATCAGACGTAGATATCCGAGTGTGTCAATGAACGTACGACTATCTCCTTTTGGCTTCAGTTCGAAGTAGTCTTCTTTGCAAACATTGCGGCTTTTAGAAATTTCTTTTACGAAATGTAAATGACTTTAATAGTTATAGTTTCACAAAATCCTATCTTCCTTTTTGCCTAAATTCGAAATCTTTTTATATGGATCAATGAAATCGTCCACAGAAAGAGACGACTTCTAAAATTTTCATATGAATTCTATTAGCAATATAATCATGGCGCCCAATGTTGTGATATAAATTCTTGATGCGTCTTCTGCAGTCATTTCAATCGATTAACATTGAAACCAGCACATATCTTGAATCGACCAAGTTTCAGATTTATTATAAATCTTCAATATCGATAAGATCAGATTACCAGAAATCAAATCGAGTTTATGTGAAAAGTGAGAAACTCATACATCTTAGAGACTCGTCAGAAGAATAGGAAGGCGCTAAAATAAATTTTCAATTGAAATAACGATTTCGTTATGTGTCAATGAGTTTGACCTTCTTCAATTTGTCATTGAGGTAAACATCGTTATCTATGTAAAACTCTCGTTAATCAAACATATGAACGTCTGATCAGCCATTGGCAAGAGTGCAATAAATGTCATCTCAGTATATAGTAACAAACTCCTCAATTTGATCTCTTCACGAGCTTAATGTCCTCCTTAAACTGTCTTTTGAACTAAGATCTTGACTTTCTGTTTGTCTAGACTATGTTCGCATTTGCATTTCATCAGACTCGGTACAGTCCGCATCCATGAATGTAGGTCGGATGCAATGCTCCTTGCCAGCCAGAAGCTTAACCTTCAAATAATCTCAGTAATGTGTTAATATATGACGCTTGTAATAATCTTAATACGTTGAATACAATCCTTTTTCTTTACTTATTAGGATCTATCTGCAAATAGGATGGATAGGTTATATACTTAACGTACTTATCCTGTTTAGGATACTCCTCATATTGTCATATGTGCACACAATAGAGATGGAACCGGTAGAATTTTCTCTAGATCGAAGCCGGTACTGGTCTGAATCAGTTAGACCAGATTCGATCGACAGGTATATCGGCATGAGTCATTAGTGACTTATCTTATCTTATATGAATCATAAATTTACATCTAGCCTATGAGTTTTGATTGATTTCATATAGAACGCTCGGATAATAAAGGCACATAACTTTATTGTGCTCTAGTACTACTTAAATCGCCACACGCTATTAACTTGGTGAAACATGATACCATATAATTTGAAATAAGTAGATATAAAACATTGCTCTCTTGTTAGGTGTTGGCAGTAGAATGGAAACATGGATGAATATCTAAGACATAGTTCTTACGAAAGCAGAATACATTAGAAAAATAGTGCAAAGTAGGAGTAAATATTTGATACATTGCAGTTATGAACGATAGTTCACTCTTTTTTCTATCATAGAACCTGATCCTGTAGTGGTTAGATGAAATATACGAGTCAAAGTTTGATAAATATTGGTTCAACATAAACATCTTACTGCATTTTTCTGTGTAGATTTTGTCCTTAACATTGTTAAAAACTGTTTGGAATGCAAAAATAAGTTTTTCTACGTTGGATTTTTTCAAAAACTGACCAGAAATTAAGGAAAACATAAGATATTTTTCTAGAGCGGACCCGACCGATCGATTGCAACTCTGGCACAAGTCGATAGCCAAAGTTCTGATCTGTTTGAAGAGTTTTATCATTACAAACGATATTACCCAGTGAAAAATATTCCGAAGAAAATCCAGATTATTTTTGATTAGCGACGGAGAAATCCGATTTTTCAAACAAAACTTCTATTTTTTCTAGAAGAATCCGATTAAAATCGATTAAAATTC
>CAJNSZ010003225.1:0-11838 GCA_905329745.1 Rotaria sp. Silwood2
ACGTGCGACATTACTGTAACATACTCCCATACTGGATGAAAAAATGTGTCCTATCAACATTTTTATATAGAAATAAAAATAACAAAACAAAATAACGACTAGATATGAATATTATAATATATCAATAAAAGAAAGAAAACGTGTATAACGAACACATCAAGATATAGAAAACATTTTTAGTTGTTAAACAATTAACGGTTTAAATGTCTTTGATTTAGTTTCAGATAGAAAATAACGAGAGAAAAAAAATATAACAGAAAATAACGAGACAGAAAACGACAAAATATAACGGCTTTTCATATAATTTAACAATCAATCAAGTATAAATGTGACGAAGTAAACGGTTATTGTTTATTATGCCAGCATAGTATGTTCAACTTGTTTGATTTCGACGCTGATAACCATTACGTCGATCATCTTTATAATTAGATGATCTTAATACATGTTTGTATTGTTTATAATGTGTAGTTGTAAATAATTGTTTGGTTTGTTCTTTGTAATTTGATAATAGATTTTTGTTTTTTATTCCAATATATAGCGATTTTTTATTTGTTGTTGGTGATACTGAAGTGTTGATGGCGCACAATTTAATAGAATGTTGTCGAAGAATATTTTTAATATCGGTGATTGTAAATCGTTTATCTATATCACGTTGTACGATTTCATGTTTATATGATCGTTGCCGTTGTTTCAATGTTTTACTACGATTATGAATCTTTTTCCTTTCTTGAATAGTTAATGGATTACGTTGTTGTTCATTTAATATTGCACGTTGTTGATGTTCATCATCATCAGATGAGACAGCTTCTAAATCATTCATGTTATCATTTGCGGTTTGAATCAATACGGTTATAGCTGATGCTGCTTGATTCGATTGTTGTTGTGATATATTAATTGTTATTGGAATATTTGATGTATGTGGACTTGGTGGAGTTAAATCATTCGATATAATTATATCAATTTCATTTAAAGAATCAACAATTAATTCTTGACTAGTAATTAAATTTAATTTAAGAAGCAGTTGTTGCATCGACAAACAATCATACGTCGCGTATTGAGTTAATGATTGACGATATTCAAGTTCGCTTGAATTAAAATGATATACATGTGGATCGAGACCAAGGTCAAAACTTGATTTGGTTTTACGTTTGTCTAACCATTGATGTAATTCATAAGCCACAGCATTCTGTAAAGACCAAGTGTTGTTAGATTGTAATCCTAAACATGATTCACATATGAGACGATTGCAAGCCATTTGTACAATTTGAATAAAAAAAATGGCTAAGCTTATATCTTGCAGAATTCTCAATCAAATTCAACAATTTTATCAGAAAATATCATTCACATGTGTCACTAGTTTGGCTGCTAAAATCAGCCCTCTAGCTATTGTCTGTCACTAGAAAGCGCGAAAATGATGTCGTTTTTTCACTTAAATTTCACATGGACATGTCCAACGGCGATAAATTAAGCTGATATTTTTTTCTGTTGAAAAGGCGTTTTAAAAATTCATTTTAACTCATTAGTATCTCCGTAAGATTGACTAGAAAATGTGCTATTTGATTTAGCCAAGTTGCTGTTATTTAATTTGTACTTGCTCGAAGTATTCGTGGTCGCAGATTTGATAAAAAATGTCCCGTCACGCAGTCAACCGTTTTTTTCGAAATGAAAACTTGAATGAAGCCCTACTCAATTATAGCCAAAAGGTAGAGCGAAGAAAAGAAAACAACATGCGATTTGAAAGAAATCTATGATAATTTTTATTAGAACAAAAATAAAAAAGTTCAGATCTGAAAACGCGCCTTCCTCGCTAAATGTCCCATCACGTTTTTTTTTTGTTTTTTATGTATCTCAAGTTCTACTGAATCATAATCAGAATAATTTTCAGCAAAACTAGATTGCTAAATATAGAACGAATACTCCAAATTTCAACCCTTAATTCTTTATCGTTGCCGAGAAAATTGCAAAATACTGATCAAATGTCCCGTCACGCTTTTGTCCCGTCACGGTGTGTGGGTGTGGGTGTGGGTCTCCTCTTTAATGCCGTCCAAATACCTAGTAGTTAACGTCGTGACATCCCACATCAAGCACAGGCAATCTCAATATTCTAATGCTACGACACATCTGAATAGTGACATACAAGAAGAACGATTAGCAGAAAGTGTTCCTATAAACTATCTTGAACAAGTGCTCTGGAGATCTCGACTAAATGTCTTTTCGATATTTACATAGGTGTATCACTATCAGAAACTTTCTTCCAGTACGTGTGAAAGTACTATAGCTCACAGTCAACTAACAAGGAAACATCCCCAGGTGTCCGAGCGCTTTTTATATGGGATTTCGCACATCTCGTAGCCCATAGTGAACTGTGTCTATGGTAAAAAAGGTTCGGGTTTCTGACTTGTTTCTGAGGACATATCGAGCTCCTAATGAATTTTCTTTAGAGTACGTCTACATTGGCAGCAAAGCTATACTTTCCAGTTTTGACCTGAAACTCTGCCTGCATAAAGACCTCAACTAGACTAGCTTGAATAAAAAATTTCAGAAGTTTTGAATAAAATCTCTCTAAGATATGAAACTATCAAGGTAGAGTCCATTTTTCATAAATAATATATATAGCATGCATGTTTTTCAAAGTTTCGTATTTTAAAGAGATTTTATTCAAAACTTCTGAAATTTTTTATGCAAGCTAGTCTAGTTGAGGCCTTTATGTAGGCAAAGTTTCAGGTGAAAATTGGAAGGTATAGCTTTGCTGTCAATGTAGGCGTAGTCTAAAGAAAATTCAGTAGGAGCTCGATATCTCCTCAGAAACAATCCAGAAACCTGAATATTTTTTACCATAGACACAGTTCACTATGGGCTATGAGATACGGAAAATCCCGGATAAAAAGCGCTCAGACACCTGAGAATGTTCCCTTGTAAGTTACTAAGTGTATAGTGAATGTGTCTTGTTTCAGCTCGAACAAAACTAAAGCTTGCTCATGGATTGATTCAGAAAACGGCTCGCTAGCTGACAAATCTGAATTTCTTTAACTCGGTGCCACCTTCAACCGATCAATATGAACTTCGAACACAACGCATATCAACAAGAGTCTTCATTGCATTACTTATTCTATCACTCACCACACTTCTCATATATATATATATATCAGCAGTTAGTCTCATGAAAGTATTTACAATTAAAGCTCCGACTCTGCATTAGTACCAACAACTCTATCATCAATATCCTGAAGCTTTGATATGCCCTTGTGAAAAGATATCGATCAACTACGACACCGTTCTGACTGTTCACTATATGTTGCATCGAGTCTGCAGCAGTATTTATGTGACCGATCAATGGATTTCACTTTTTATGAATACCTATCGCGGAATGCTTTGGAACGACGATTTCAGAGTAACAGGTCTTTGAACATTTCAAGCGTTGTTTGCACTATGTGAATTGATCGAGCAAACAATATCCACTAATCTATTAGAGTTCTATTCAACCAACTATGTGACTGCGATTGCTACACCAATATATCTCTTTGAATCATAATCGAAAGGATTCATTCAACAGTTCATTTCATCAACAATTCAGAACTTCTTGCTAACGCTGCGATTGGTACGTGATACTACCCAAGCCAACGCCCTACTCTCAGGACTGACGACAAACTATTATCTCGTCAAATGCTGGACTCAGTTATTTTAGGCTGCCAGTCGAGAATATACGATAATGACTGTAAGTGTGCATGGAGCAGTTCATGCATCACACAGTCGTTTGTTTTTGAGAATAATTCCAGAACATCATTGTGGCCTGTGCCGGGTTTATATGTTGGATGTTTCGTTTTGGAGTCATTGCGTCAATCTACTCTTGAATCTATATATATAAAGAAGAATGTTTGTCTGTTTGTCTGTTTGTCTGTTTGTCTGTTTGTCTGTTTGTCTGTTTGTCTGTTTGTCTGTTTGTCTGTTTGTTCTTCATGCATTTGGACACGGCACGAGCAAATGCTATGAAACTTTCCAGAAATCGTCTTTACACCTAGGAGAAGGTCGACATGTATTTTTTTCCGAAAAAAAACGAATCCTACCCATGCTACAGGCGATCTATGAAACTGACCAATAGGGTTGCAGCATTCGGTACCATATAACTATAACTGAGCTCAACTTCATGAACACACAGAAAACATGGAACTAGAGGTTTCCGAGTGCGCTGAGTACGAATCTGGGATAAATTCGTCTCAAAATCTGATTGGTTGTTTGGAAACCAATAGGAATTCAGTTCTTAAAAAAATACAGACAAACACATATACTTTGAAGGAAATGATGGGGCACAGGGTTTTTTGAGGCGACAAGTTCGAATCTGAGATCCATTCGTCTCAAAATCTTATTGGTTGTTTGGAAACCAATAGGAATTCAGTTCTTAAAAAAATACAGCCAAACACATATACTTTGAAGGAAATGATGGGGCACAGGGTTTTTTGGGGCGACGAGTTCGAATTTGAAACCCATTCGCCTCGAAATCCGATTGGTTGTTTGGAAACCAATAGGAATTCAGTTCTTAAAAAAATTCAGCCGAACACATATACTTTGAAGGAAATGATGGGACACAGGGTTTTTTGAGGCGACGAGTTCGAATCTGAGATCCATTCGCCTCGAAATCTGATTGGTTGGCCGAAAACCAATAGGAATTGAGCTTTTATGAAAACGGGCCAAAACTCTTATACCTCCAAGAAAATAGACCAGAACACTTATACTTTGAAGGCATTGATGGTCCAGGGGGTTTTTCGAAATGGTGAGTTCGAATGTGAGGTGTATTTGCCTGGAAATCTAATGAGTTGTGTGGAAACCAATAGGAATTCGGCTACTAAGAAACCTAGCTAATCAATCTTTGGCCGTTTGGAGAAAAGTCAGGCAGGGACTTTAGAGGCAATGAGTTCGATTCAGGGATCTAAGCACTGAATGTGGGTATAGGGTATGGAAGCGAGTGTCTTCTTCTGTTTATATAGATGACAATTTTTGTCTGTCTACTGTTTGTATATTTGGTTTCGGTAATAAATAACGCAATCAAAATTTCCATGATATACTCTTTAGTGGAGAGAAAAATTGAGAGTAGATTGGCGCGACAGACAAGGAAAGGAAGGCAATCGAATGTAATGCCATCCAGGTTGTGAAAATTGGAAATTCTCTAATCTCTATCTCTAATGTAGGATTAGAAATATAATGTTGACAGGCTGTCCAAAGAGTGAGCATGTATTCATACCATGAATATTCATTGTTCTTACAGATATACCGTTTGAATTCAAGCGTCTTCAATTTGCTGTATGTCTTGCCTTCGCAATGCCTATCGACAAGGCTCAAGAGTAATTACTTAAGGTGGTTGGTATCAATCTAGAGAGCCCTTGCCTTTCTCATGACCAACTTAACGTAGCATGCTGAGGAGTTGGAAGTGGGAAGAATTTGTTTATTTTGGCCCCTGTTGCGAAAATCGAGAAGGTTCTGTATCAAAAAGCGTTGCAATCAAAGTTATATTTCGGTAAATGGTCTTTTGTAATAAAAGTCGATCAAACAAAAAGAACACTGAAAAGGATAGAAATTTTTTTTTAAATTAAAAATGGGGAAAACATCAGTTGAAAAGAGAAAGTGATCTGAACATATTTTGCCATATCGAATACCAATAATTGATAGGAGCTCAGAGTGACGTCTTTTTCTAATATGTCAAGTATATATTAGAAAATTATCATGACTACCATCGGGTACCTCCGCTAGTGTTTCTGTAATGAAGCATGTTTAGCTAAGTTACAAAATTACATGCGATCAACATCTTCTATGACATTAACGGCATTAAACTCATCGACATCTGGTCAATTTCTTCCGAACACCACTATTGAAGCGCTATTGAATAAGTTGATAGTGGAAGATTGGAACTCGTCGATCATCTATGAGGATTATTATACGGCATGTGGACCATCCGAATGTAGATAGACAATTACAACGAGAAATGATCTTATTCAAATTATCACATCACTTATTGGTTTTATTGGAGGACTAGTAACAGCTTTGAAACTCATTGTGCTTCGCTTAGTGTCGTTCATCAGAAAGGACCGAATCGAACAGCACCATCACCAGGTATCTCTAAATGTAGTGATTTCATGAGTGTTATGAAAAGTAATTTGCTTCAATCGGAATGCACATACCACTCGTAATTTGGAATAGTTAGATCTTGCCATATGTGAACACATCCATGAAAAATGTCAGGGGGACGAGGGGGGAAGTGCGCACAATAGATCCATATACGAACTGTTGGATTTCTTTACAAATTCTCAACTTAATTTGTACTTTCACTATGAAAGACAACGAGGTATGAAATCATTCGAAGCATATGAGGAATCTTGATAGAAAGCAATCACACTCGTTGTAATGACAGTGAGACGATGATTTAGTCTATTTTGTTATGAATACAGTGTATATTTTAATTGTGACGAGAATCAGTAAAGCGGAGAAGTAGCGTTGCCGCTTTCTTCAGGAAGGATGCTCTCCATAGTGCTCCATTAATGTAGTTATGCGTCCTTCACGTAGCATATGAGTATACAAGTATGGGAGAGGAAACAGATCAGAAGAGAGAAGGCAAAATAGAAGAAAGCATGAGCAACCACCTACCTTTAACTATGAAGCTCGAGTGTCTAACTGTATAGTGACCGTAGGCTCTTATATCGTTGAACTATAAAAGATGAAGATAGAGTACACTTGTATTATTGGCACAGATATGAGTGCAGATTTCTCGATGAATGAGATTCTTGTCTTCTATCTCGCCTGCGCAGTCACTGTACCATATTCGCAATCATACTGCGATGCTCATATAAATACGCTTCTATTATAAACAAGCTTGCTTCTAAAAATCTGGAAGAAATTATGAAGCAAACGACTCGTACTGAACTCCAAATGAACACCATTACTTTTTGCTCTGTGTAAGCTTTTCTCACGCCGCAACACTTGATAAAAAGCCAAGTGTGATGTGTTGCGAGTGAAAATAGGTGTTTCACGGAATATAATAGGCTGATTTATCAGGATTCTCGTCTACAAAATTCAGCTAGAATTTTATGTTGCCTTTATGACCTAACAATAATACAGTCAATGAATACCCTAACATTGATAATGATCGTGTGTTTTCAAAGACTGCTTTCAAGTGTAAATCGAGGTCGAAATGGTGGGTATCGAATGTAGTTACAAAAACCTCGTCACCCTTATAAACTGTTTTTGTTTAAATGAGATACTTAGATCGAATATACAACTGATATGACACCAATGGAAACGTGTCAGAGACTGTTTACTTAAACTCTTGATTTTTTCCTATCCACACGAACTTCTATATGCATTATGATGTTTGGCTAGAATTTTGACCGTCGCTAGTGAAAAATATCCGATTACCAACCGGACTATTGTGCACCAAAATCTAATCTTCAAGCGAATAGACCGATTTTTCTTGAGAAAAAAATGAGAAAAATCTTCCAATTCGATTGAAGATTCAATTTCGGTGCACACAAATTCAGTTGCTTATCAGATATTTTCCCTGGATCGTACAGAGTCAAGTGTAAACCTTGAAACTGAATTTCAATCATCATGCAATTCCATTTATTTGATGAAATTTACCAAGGCACACTGTTTCGCAAACGTAAAGCCGTATGCATAAATTTGAAATAGGTCCGTGGCATTGTATAATGAGGGACAGCATGTGCATGAACATTCGAAAAGATATACGTAAGCTCAACGGCAAGGACACTTTGCTATGCGCTCGCATGTTCGGTGCTTATCATGTTGAGAAATATTTCTCTATGTGTTACTAATTGTTCTACACATTGTGCACATCATTTCACATAGCAAAATGAACTGTGGTGTATTGAACTGAAGTCATGACGCTGAAGTTTTTCTCTGCTTCTTCTTCTTCTAATTAACTGAAATCGAGAGCCACCAAAAACCTATGCCAAAAAAGTTTCACACCTTCGAAACAGATTCTTTCGAATGCTTTCCACTTCAGTTAAAACATATGCCAACGACCGAAGCTATTGAAATGAGAGCATTTCGTCAAGTATCTGTAATGTTTTATCTATTTTCAATGAAACCTTGAGAAATGCACACTCAGAAAACAAGGTGCTATCATTAAGGCTCAAAAGCAACTGATTTTATTTATTTACTTATAGATCATGGTGTCCGCGAGAACGCTCGAGATTACTACATACTGTTGTGAGTATCTGCCTAATTTGAGTTCGAATATAAACGAAATTTCCAAAAATTCGGCCGGCTACCTCCTAGCCAAAGATAAAGATAAACTTTTCCCTCAAACATAACAACAATTCTTAGAAGGACTTTCATGTAAAATAGGGAAAGTAGGGAAAGTTAAATTTTTTCTTATAAAAATTATAATTATAAACTCCAAAGAGATACCTTACCCGAGTTCGCATATATATTTAAACTGGGAGAAAACAGCATCAACGTTTAAATTGACAGGGAATGACAGAAAAACTTCATTTGTTGCTGGAGCTGTTAGTGGAGCTGAGGAAAGCATCACAAACATGTTGTATTGCATATAATTGCGGTTATTGCGAGGACCGACGTGTCTGTTACATACAATGGGTACTGCAGATGTCTCCCTTTCACTACGACCTAGACGTAAAAAAATCACCATATTGCACAAGTCACCAAATAAGAGTCAGAGGGTGTGGGTGTGGGTGTCTAGGTCGATAAAACTAGAAAAGCACGAGACACAACCACAGCGGAATGCAAAAGTAGATCAGTATTCCTATACCTGCTGTACATACTACACCTCTGCAAATTCGCTGCCATTGTACTTCGTAACGTGATGTCGCCCACTGTCCACCAACAGGTGCACTATTCCCCATCTATAGGCCACTATACCGAAATATCTATCACCGTACACTTTATTTGAATTAATGTGAACCACTCCAGCCACATAAATGTGTCATTCATAACGTCCATTAACCTAAACATGTGGTATGAACAAAAACGTTCCCACTGATTTTCTCCGACGTACGCAACACAACTCATGCACCATCGATATCTATTGGGCATTTCTGCTTCGCCATTCTTACCAAAAACGACGGCAGTGATAAGTTCTAGCGGAAAGCAATGAAGGCCTGACACAATTATGTATGAATCCATATGTTGACTTGCGTCAACAGTCCCAGGGAGAATGATTCAATCGAAGCCTCTTTTCCTGTCAGCGAGGAAATAATTCTGTTCATGTTTCATACGATGTTATGCAGTTACAGAGGCTGGTGTGCGTTTGATCTCTGGTGTACACAGGGACGAGCATGGGTCACGGCTCTCTATACGATGATCCATGTTTTAAATTGCATACAAAATAAAAGACATGATGAAAACCGAATTATTTATATGACATGACGCCGTCGTTGAAAGTTATAAATAAGCAACTTTGTAATGAGTTTTCTCTTATGGTAATTATGCTAGGGTGTGGGTGTGGATGTAGGTGTGAGCGCGGGAATGATTGTGGGTATGGGTATTCTTCTTCTGTCGACTCACACCCACACCCACAATCTT
This sequence comes from Rotaria sp. Silwood2, assembly GCA_905329745.1. Lineage (NCBI taxonomy): Eukaryota > Metazoa > Rotifera > Eurotatoria > Philodinida > Philodinidae > Rotaria > Rotaria sp. Silwood2. The sequence continues at coordinate 9,550 of CAJNSZ010003225.1, forward strand.
TCTTCATTTTTTTTAACCTAATCGGGATGATTTATGTACTAAAAGGTTCTCCGTTCAATTCTCTGCAGAAAAGGTATTGAACGTTTTACTGTAGAATCCAAAGGTGCGAAATCCATGAGAAATTATGAGAAGTGTCAAAATGGAGTGAAAATGAAGTCTATTTTCGCAAATAAAGCAATACTTTTTCGAAAGACTGCACAACTACGAGAACACGGCTTCCGTATATTTTGTGTAGTTTCAAAGACGCTCTATCTCCTCGTGTAGAGCGCAATTTATTTGAGTCCAAAGATTCGACGCGAAAATCCGCTGTACGGCAAACAAGCGAAAAACAGCAACAACTTTTACATTGTTTACGTGTTAGAAAAAAAAAATTTTTTAAACCTTAAAGACCCGCCCATAATGATTAAACTTTCGTTTCTAAAATAAATGAAAAAAATCAGCCTGAACGGATCAGGTTTGGGCAGGTTTTATTTGTTTCGTCGAGAGGCTTAAAGTATTGATAAAAAAAAATCGTTATTTTTTGCAAAATTCGCAACAAATAATGAAGTTTCTCCGCTCTCAATTCTAATTGAAATCTTTTTGAAATTAAAGGCGAAAAATAGAACTTTGTAAAACCTACACGATAGCTTCTTTAATTTTTCTCTCTCAGAAAATTTCAGGAAAAAATACTGGAATAACTTGTTTTTCAGCTTATATAAGTTTAATTTTTTCTCCATTTTGATACTTCTTATAATGTCTCATGGCACTTCGCATCTTTGGACTCTACAATAAAATGTTCAATACCTTTTTTATAGAGAATTGGACGAGAAATATTTTAGAACAAAAATCAGCCCCATTTGGCTAAATAAACAGGAGAAATATTAAAAAATGCAGTCTAATTTATTCTTGTCGACCTGAGAGACCTGCTGTACAAAATTCTTTTGTTCCGAGTGCTGATTGAGTTCCGACCAGACATGTGCAGGACCAAGACTTTTTTGGTCCCAGCTCCGCACATGTCTACTCGAGACACCACCATCACTTCATGATGCTGAACATCATTTGTCTATAACAACCACTTTATATGTATGAATATTTCTATCCAGGCAGCAACCAATACGACATCGAAGCGTCCCTTAAGTGACAAATTTTCAGTCTCTCGAGCTACTTGATGTGGCGATTCACATGAAAAAAGACCTCGTGTTTCGACTTTTCTTTTTTTCTCCCGCAATATTCTGAACTGCATCTCTGCCTAACGGTGAACAAGACAAAGTCAAGTTGATTAACTTCACTTTAGCAACAAAAACATCTGCAGAAATAATATGAGAGACAGATATATTCCAACTATTCTGCATTCAGACTCATTCATCGTTGTTGACGCACTCATATAGTGCTGAAATTATGTTTTTTTTTCAATATACCCTGACATGACAGAAAACTATACAATATGAAACGAATTTCTCTTCGTTAAATGGCTAATTTCGTCGAAAACAGAAGACATCAATATTGAACATCTTCTTACACACTCTGCCAAATTATTTATTTATAGACAACGAAAGAATCTAGTATTTATTGATGTCGGTTCAAGTTTATTTTGATCTATAGGTGCTACATTTTTTTAAAAAGCAGTTCAGTAAGAAAAGTTTTATGTTATAAGCGCCCGAGTGCCAAATCTCGACCGATGCCGCGCTTTATAAGTTCAGTGAATTCAGACAAATTCAATTTGTAGTCACAGTTCTTATCAACTTTTTGAACTTGATGAAGAAGCATGTATGGATTGGCATTGGGCACAATGCAAGGCATAAAAGCAGCCAATTCACCAATATCAATTGTCTCTGAATGATCGCTATCAAGTAGGCGAAATGCTTCAGGTATGTCGTCGAGTGCGTGTCGACCTAGCATGAATGGGCGTAATACCTTAGTGAAGCTATTGAATGATATTGCTCTCGGCGAACTTGTTGCTGACAATCTTTCGTAATCAGCTCGACTTATCGCTACACGGTAATTAACTCTGTCACCGTTATCATGAATTTCTTCACAACGATATTCGACGTCATTAATTTGAGAGCCAATCCAATTTAAATTTTCGGTAACACGAATCGTGTATTTGTCTTCCATGATAAACTGGAATCTGACTAGAGCAATTCATGAATATTAGAACTTTTTCTACATCATCGCTTACCTATTTTCTTGAATGCGTGTGATGAAAGCAACTGATTGTTAATGCTAATGGTGTTCTCGCCGAAATTATGAGAAGCGTATACTATAAACCATGCCTTATATAGTTTTTCGCTCTGGCCAAATCTACATTTA
>CAJNSZ010003226.1:0-11837 GCA_905329745.1 Rotaria sp. Silwood2
ACAATAAATTTTTAATCTATTTCAATCTGATTTGAGCCTTAATCGTTTTGTACATGGATGCGAATGGGGTGGAAAAGTGTTTTTGTTTATTGTTTTATAATGGTGAGAGTTATAACTTTTCTTCGTAGATTTTTAATTCTTTATAAAGATGATAACTAGCTAACTAATGCGATATTGTTTCTCGGCACAACAGGAACTAAGGCAGCAACTAAAAAGACTATTGAAAAAATTCTTGTTTTGCTAAGAAGGTTGACATATTCGACATAATTTAATTCTCTTCTTTTGTTTAATTCAATTTAATTTAAAATTTATATGAATTTAATTTGATTTGATATTATAGTTGATTTATTTAAATTTAAAATTTAGAAATTGTGACGTTTCGTATTTCGATAAGATACTTCATCAAACATGAATGTTTTAAGACAAATGATATGTACATACAAACGAGTTTTTCTTTTCTTTTAGTATTAGTCATACTTTTGATAGTGATACGGAAAACAAGACGGTAATAGTAATAGCTAGCTAAGGATTGAATCCTTTTCCGTGTCACTATCAAAAGTATGACTAATACTAAAAGAAAAGAAAAACTCGTTTGTATGTACATGTCATTTGTCTTAAAATTTTTATGTCTGATGAAGTATCTTATCGAGATACGAAACGTCACAATTTCTAAATTTTAAATTTAAATAAATAAACTAGAATATCAAATCAAATTAAATTGATTTAAATTTTAAATTAAATTAAACAAAAGAAAAGAATTAAATTATGTCAAAAAAAAACTATTCAAAAAAGCAATAGAAAAATAATTTAAGAAGAAATAAAACTGTTCAGGAGCATTAGGTGTTTTTTACCTTGATTCTTTGAAAGAAGATCAGAACAGAGGCTTGATTAAGTTGATGGTGAGGTTTTGGTTGGTTCTAAGTATGACATTTCTGTGTATAATCCTGGTTTATCTTTAGTATCGCTTGAACTCTTAGATAAAATTCTAACAAAAGATGAACTTTCATCAAAACTATTTTTGCACTGTTTTTAATTTGGAAAGAAAAATATATTCTGATTTTGTTAAACTGGTATCATTATTCAAAAGAAGAATGCTATTCAAGTATTTAAAATTCAAAAGTTATTTTAAATAGATGTTCTCAAAAAACCATTCAATTGTATTATCTTGAGAACAAAGAATTTGATGTCAATATAGATGCTAACGAAACCCGATAAATATCTCATTGACCACGAATCAGCAGTAGTGAAAATATGGACTGATTTTCTAAAAACACGTCTTGTGTCAGAAGAATATGAAAAGTAAACAATAATAGAAAACTTTTATATCTTATCGAGCCTATCCAAGCCTTGATTTGTGCTATTTTAAGCCTATCCTCCTTCAATCTAGGATAGGCTTAAGTCTACTCAAGCCTTATGGTTCCACCGCCTATGACGAGTTGGTATTGGTAGTAAAGAAAATATGGACTGACCTTTTAACAATGTGTCATCTGTCAGCAATATATAAAAAAAATGCAACAATAAAAAACCTTTTACATTTAATACAGCCTACCCAATACTTAATCTGTCCTACTATGAGCCAACCCAAGCCTTTATCTGTTCTAGTTTGTCTCTACCCAGTCTACCCCATTTCTGTCTATGGTAGGCTTGAGCCTCCCAAGCCTTATGACTCCGCCACCTATGTCGCTATCGTTAAGTCTTGAACATTGTCAACAAAAATCTTGCATAATAATATTAAATGTATGATTGAATGATTGAATGAGAAGAACAGACCTAACATTAATATTTATTATCTCAAATATCAAAGAAATGTAGCATTGATATCGAGTGAATTTTGGTGAATTATCCCATAAAGAAAAAAAGTGATTTTAATTTTTGTTATATTTGAATCAATATATTTGGTTACAATGATTATTTCGCATTCACTTTTGAATAATAAAGTTTTATTTCAACAATTAATTTATTCATACATAAAAATCATTCTTCGTATTTCGATTTATTCTTTAAATATTTTACATATGAATCTAATGGGAAAAAGTTTTGAATAATATCTATTGAATCATGAGGTGACTCGGTCGTTCTTAATGTTTCAATTTTTGAACAATTATCTTTTGCTTGTTGATTATCTTCAGCAATTACTGCCAATAATAGATCATGACGAATAGCGAGTTCGACTAGACATGGAAGACGAGCACGAAAAAGAAGTTGTTCAACATAATCCATGTGAACGTCATATAAAATAAGTGTAATTAAATGAGCAAACCCAAGTTTATTTGTTGTTTTTTCTTGTTGTTCAAGTTGATTAGATACTTCAAGTGTTCTAAGATGAGGTAGAGCTTTAGTAACATGTTCAAAGAAAATACTTTCGAACGGTTTAACATCATCGAATAGTAATAACACGGTAACCATTGAGAACGTGTTTTTGGTATTGAAGAGTGAAAATCGATTTGAAATAAAGTCAAGACGAGTACCGATAAATGGAAGTGAATAGATTTGACATTGACCATAATGATTATTGAAATGGTCGAGTACACAATCCACAGCTTGTTGTTGTTGTTTGACAAAACTTTGACGAATAGTTTCAATTTCTATAGGAGGAGCATCTTTTAATATTGAACGAATGTGAAAGTTAAATTGACGTAAATAAGGCATATATGAAACAATATCTTTGTCTATATCAAATCCATCAATAAAATGATTCGGTCTATTTCCATTTGCACCAACAGCTAGTAATAATGTTAAATCTTCAACATTTGACAAACGTTGTAAAAGTGGAGGAATACATTCTTCATAGGAATGAATATTGCGATAGATTGCCATAGTCAATATTTTTAAGTTAGGGCAGGATATCTAAATAAGTAAATTTAAATGAAATTTCAAATTGAGAAACAATACATACCAATACCATTCTAGACATAATATCAACATCACCTATAACAATTTGTACAATGCTTACAGAGAATGAATAAAGTTGTACTCCTAATTGACTCAATAAACGAATACAATGATCGAATCGACATAATGTTATGCGGATATGAGTCAATTGAGATGAATGAGCAAAGAGCAATCCATCATCTTTGAGTGCATCTGGTAACATACAGTCATCATCAAGTTCGAATGAGGTAATAGAACGCATCAGTGGTGAACAACGCAAAACAGATAAGATGCGACTACCTTCAGTTTTATCAAAATAAACTAATTGAGGAACAATTGAAAACAGCGGTACACAGCGTATCGGATTGTTGATGTCATTACCTAAAATATGTGAAGATTAATATTAGAAAAAAAGAAATCATTGATCTTGTTTTGTACTATATGATTAGATTCAAGTGATAAAAAAGATTTTTTTATACTTTTTGCAAGCATTATTTTTTGTGGAAAAATTTCCACTACAAAAACTGGATGAAGATGTAAAAATTTTTATATTCATTAATTCACACTGAGGCTCTTTAGAAAAAGAAATGAATTTTCTTCGCATGTGTATCAAATAAGATCGGATTTTCACGATCCTCAAATCATAATTTTTTTTATTATCTTGATACAAAAAAGAACAAAAGTACTTTTATATTTCAAAGATTTGAGAAATCAAAACTTCATGACTTTTACGTCAAAAATAAACGAAAACTGACATCTTTTAATAATGAAACGAACATTAAAATGTATTTCAATTTCATTGGTTAACACCAACATTGTAACCAAGTAAAGGCAATGAATTTAATTCTTAATCAAAATCATGGAATTACTTTGATGAAAATGTCTACTTTAAATAATGAAATTGAAATATATTGATTTTTTCATATTCGTTTTACTATTCAAAATATGCTTTTCTTGTTCTGATTTTGAGTTCTTTCGAAGAATGACGACAAAAACTATAATGAGTAATAAATTACCTAATGTATAAGGAGTGCCTGTTTCAAAGCATCTTTTACCGAGTATTATTTTCAAATGTGTCAAATTCGGAAGAGTTCCATCACAGTTTTCGTTAGCAAAAGTGATAATACGTAATATATGTTGAAGGCTAAGTGTCAGTGATTGAATATTATTGTAAATACGAGGCATGACATGTGAACAAAATCTTTGAATAAGTAGTTCATATGGTGAATCAGGAAAGTCGAAGGTTAAATCGATTGAATTACATTTATCAAGTGCAAGTTGTTCCAAATGATTATTTCCAATACCAATTATAGAACAAAGTAGTTCGGCTCGATATTGTATTTTATTCATAATAGTTAAGACCATCTCATCAGGTAAATCAACTAATTCGATCATATTTTCTACAGAAAAGAAAATATAAAATACATTATATTGCTAAATAAATTCATACTTGTGTTTAATGAATAATTCATTATTGATTTTACAAGTTTATGTCGCTGGTGAATAAATGTGTTCATGTGTATTTATTTGGACATTCTCGTTTGACAGACATTGTCTATATTAGAGCCAATCATCAAAGAACTTTCAAACAATGATGTGTTATTCAGAAGAAAAAAAATGCATGTGTACAATTCAATGAAATTTAAAAAGGAAGTTTTTTTTTCTATCGAACATAATTTGTTAGTTTTAAATATATATTGTAGAAGTGCTATTTAAAAACTACTAGAAATTGTCTTGCAATTGTTACTAATATGTTTATCTCTGTATATTGATTGATAAAAGCGTTCGAAGATTATTCCAAATTGTAGAGATTTCACTCATATGTTTTCATGGATTACCATCATCATTATAGAATTAACTGGCAATTATAGTCCCGTGGCATAACTATATATATATATATATATGAGTGAAGAGCGTGCCAATTGTACCGTTAGGTCTCGCAAAGAAAAATGTCTATAAGTCCAGTTTCACTCAACCGACTTTTATATTTTTTATTTATTTTATAGGTGTAGAGATGATCATTCACTTCTGAAAGAATCAGGTTTCCATCTCTTTTAGTTTATGAGATATCATAGCAACAGTGTAAAATATCTAGCTTCTAACATCACCTGCTGGAAGGAGATCAGTTTTCTTTATTTTATTGCAATATTTTTAAATTATTTTTTTAGCTGGAAATGTAGAGATCGTCAAGCGCTTTCAGAATATGTTATTACTTTTTGCTTTAGACAAAATTTTGTGAATGAAAAGCTATCGACAATGCGCGTTAAGACACTTTCAATTTTTGTGTAGAGCGAGATTGATATCATTGGTATTTCGTTCGAAGAAATTTCATTTGAACAAGTTTGGCTGGGTATCAAAGCGAAATAGGAGAAAAACACTTTGACACGAAAAAAAAGTTTCTCTCATAAACTTCGTTAATAGAAAACTTTTCTGTGAAGCTCAAAAAACTTGTGTTCAAGCTAAATGTCGAGCGAGATTTTCAATTTTTTCATTGCTATAACTCAATGAAAACTAAAGCGCTTGTGACAAAAGTTTGATCCTTTTTTCATCTCATAGAGTAGATAAATATCTAAAAAAAATCAAGCAAAATTCTTTTTCCATTCGAGAAGAAATTCAGTTTTACTAACAAAGTGTAGAGCGACCTTAAAGTCATCGGGATTTCGTTTTAAACAAGTTTTATTTAAACAAACCTCATTGAGTATCAAGAGAAATACTAGCAAAAATTTTTTGACATGTAAAATAGTTTTACTAGCAAAGTGCTGAGTAACTTTAATCGAAGTAATTTATACACTAAGACTGTTGGAGCATATAGAAATTAGCTGTAATATCGTGAATCTCCACCAGAGTGCATGGAAGTGTTGGGAAAATATTATTTTTATACATATTCGACATCACTCTATTAAACACAACAATTACTTTTCTTTATCATTAAGTTTATTTTTTTCGATTTTTTCCCCAAACGGTACAATTGACGTGATCTTCACTCATATATATGTATATGTCAAAAAAATAAGTAAACTGTGTTTACCTTTACTCACTTCAGTCTACTAACATCGAAAAGAAAACATAATTATAAGTGTTGTTTGTCTTATTTTAATTTTTTTTCCGAGTTTTAAATATTTTCTCCTTTTTAAATTATTTATAGTACGGTTTTTAATAGAAAAATATCATGCCATCTGATTAAATAATCAAAGTTTTTCACTCAGAAATACCAAAAAGATCTAATCGTGAGGATTTTTTACTTCATAGGAAACTTTTGCTCATCTTTTCCTTACATGAATAAACGACATTAGGATAAGTGTTCTATTTAGGAATACATAATAACCTCCGTGTGAAAAGCCTTGAGATAACATATATGTTCAGTTTTCGTTCACTTATAGGTGTACCGAGACTATCAAAAGTAGTCAGCTAGAATGAGAATTTCATGTTCTTTCCAAAAATATGTTTAGAACTTTTTTTCTGAATTGAAGATGATTAAGTGAGAGTAAATCTGTGCTGGAAACCAAAAACCAAGTTTGTACAAAGCACTAGATATTTTTGTTTATAAATCTAAATCTTTTCTAATTAACAAAAAAATGCTTCTCTTGTCCATGTTTTAATGTATATTCATATTGATCATAGTCCAGAAAAATACAAAAGACATTCGCAAATTATCTATTAGTTATTTTAATTTGTTATCTCATAGATATATTTTAAATAAATGATGATAAAAATTGTTTTAATTTATTTTCTTTTATCTGAAATTTATTAAATAATATAGTTTTTTTTACAATTTTTTTTAATACATAAAAAAAAGTTTTTAGGGAAGTCCTTATGTTTTCTTTTGAGTGAATGAATGTTGACCGATCTCTGTTGTCCTGCATGTCGCCGTGCTGTATATCGTTGTGCTTCGTGTTGTTGTCCTACATGTGGCTGCGATACATGTTGATTCATTGGCTGTTGATTCACTGGTTGTACCAGAGTTTCTACGTAGTCCTGAAAGTGATTAAAAAATTCATTCGTTATTTCATCGCTCATATATATTGCATATACCTGCATCTCACGATCTTCAGCGATCCATTCAAGATATTCAGCATGTGTACGATTTTCCAAATGTACTTCGGTCATAAATGCTATTTGAAACAAAAGGAGAAAACATTTAATAGAAGTCTAAATTTTCTATATTGCTTACCATTATGCTTTATTATTTCTTTATCATCACCCATCACTAAATTATTGAGCAGCACGTATTTGATTCAGATCGATTAATCACGAAATCGACGAATTTGTATGTTTCTGATCTATAGAGGTTGAATCAAATAATGATTCTTCATTCGAAACATCTAATATTTATATAATCTATAAGAAGAAACAAAGCTCGTCTATTCTATCGTTTTTGTTTTCTATATTTTCTCGTCTGAAAAAAAGAGTTCGAGGATATGTAATGTAATAAAGGAAGATTATGGTGAATCGAAACGAATAGAAAAGAGAAAGAGGAACAAAAAAATAAATAAAGCGTTATTAGACGTTAAATGCCTAGACTCCAGGGGTCATATGCGCTATGGAATCAGTATTTTATTCGATATCACAAAAGTAATAAAGAATTCAAATAGTTAGATTACACTAATGCCTTGATGTGTCTATAAATAGATATGAACATAATAAAATCATATAAGTTTTTGGTATTAAATTAAATAGAATGAAACTACTTTAAATTGAACATCAATTATATACATTGTGTCTATATCAGAGCGCGAAAACAATGATAAAAGTTCGATTCGGTTTAGATTCAGTTAAAAAAAACATATTATATATTTTATATTACTATGGGTTTTTCAACAATATTATCTACTCGTGCTGAGAATTGTTTTTCATTCTTCTCTTGCTTTTATTGAAAATCACTTGAAAATAAACATTATTTTCAATTAATGCATGTCGAATAGAAGATATTGAATAAGTTGATGTTGACGAAAATTATGCACGAGCTAGTGTTGCACAAGAAGAAATGGATGACTAATTATCGTCAACGTTTAACATAGTTACAGTCGAATCCGCTTATAAGAGCGCTGTCGGGAACTCTAAAATAGACTCTTATATGCGGGCCGCTCCTTTATCCGAACTATATGTAAAACAGTGCAAAAATTGATTCCTGTCAACATTTATTAAGTAGTACATAGGCATACATAAATGTACTTGAAGAAATCCGTAATTTTACTTTGAGTACGTTTAATTAAAGCGTTTTTTTCGATTATGTCTTCGATATCATAATATGAATTATACTCTGTATAACTCTCTTCCAAATACTTGCGAATCATCGAAAGATGCATCAGCACATCTTTATGAGAGACACGTAGTATCAGTTCATGAACAATTCGGGCTTCTTTTTCTTCTTCTAAATCGACCATTTCTTCTCGATTTTGTTTCATCGAATCGTAAATTTCGGCATCCTTATCGCAGTCGACGAACGCCTCGAAATCTTCTTCTTGTATGGCTTCGCCAAATTCTGACACATCCAAAACCTTCTACATTTCGTACACGTCACTAATGTCGTCACTAACAAAAAACCCGATTTTTCGAAAACAGTTTTCGATCGTAGCGGGCGAAACGAGAAACCGAGATCGCTTGAGCACATGCAACGCTTTTAAAATATCGACGGATTTCACATAATCGATTACCGAAAGATGAAAGTGAATACGTATAGAAAGTTCATTGTATTGCAAGCTTTCGATACAAACATGTGTCATCATCAGGCAAAGAACAGACAATTCTACAAGTCTTCGAGCAACTATCGAAATTCTTCTTTATGATTCATCGTTCTATTTCGATTCGAGATCCAATCGACGAATCATAGTTGTTAATTCTTCCCTTATGGGATCCATTCAAAAGGTAGTACTTTTGAATGGATGTGGTAGCCGACAAGCTTGTCTACCACAGAGCAGACATCCATTTCAAAAAGCGACATGGCTCTTTTAAGCGGACTTTGTCAGCACACAAAACAATGGAGAAAAAAACGGGAATTTAAAAACGGCTCTTACAGGCGGACCGTTCCGTTATCCGGAGCTCTTATAAGTGGACTCGACAATATAATGATGAAGTTTTAACAAATAAACCAATGAATGAACGTTTACAATATTTACATAAAAAAATTCTTGAACCTATCGAAGGACGAATTATTTTTTCAACTATTAAACCGGGTACAAGTAATCAAGATGTTATTAATGAATTAAATTTAGCTATTGAAGAACGACAAGAAGGTATTGCTGTTAAAGATCCATGGTAAGTTTATAAACCAAATGTTCGAGAAAATGGTGGATGGTATAAGGTACGTATCCTTTTTTGATAATAAACTAAAAAAGAAAGAATTTTTAAGCTTTTCGTTCAATGGAGCAAAGAAGAGCAGAACTGCAATAATAACAAAAAAATCTTTGGAAGATTTTAGAATATTTCGTTTGACATAGATGGTGGTAGGAGAACAATTGTTAATTATATTAGCTTTACTTTGAGCATATGAATAGTAGTAGTGGTGGCTACAATTCATCGGGTTCAAAATTTTTGGACTCTCGTTCTAGCAGCAGGGACGTATCCAGACATTTTCGTTACTTTTAGGCCTCATATATAATATAAAATATGACTAATATCTTTATGCTTTTTACTGATTATTTTTGATGAATGTTTGCTAAAATATTTTACCTGAATACTATTTATGAGGATCACAAAATAGAGAATAATTATGACCATAAAGCGTGTCCCATAGTAATTGAGAATAAATTGTCAACAAAATTTTTCACTTTTTTTCTTGATGCAGGAGGCTAAAATTTTCCATCACTTATATATTACACCAAGACCTTTAATTTTCCAAAGTTACAGCTCTCTATGTAGCATTGATACTGAAATGTAGGGACAAGTTTGAATTACATGAATTGTCATACTTGATTTTTGTGAAATCTTTATTTTTTGACTGGTCATATTTATTAACAGCTGATGAAAACAAAATTTGCAAGACAAGTTTTTTAAAAACCTAAATTATAATAAAACTAGATTTATATGAACATGCTCTTGATTGCTTTCTATGACTGATTGTAATTCGTGAGGTATTTCGTCTATCGTTTTTGAACATGTTTCTTTCTAAAATCTCTTCGATTGTTGTGCATTTTTTTCTTATTGTAACGATGCATAAAATACTTTTATGTGAACATTTTCGTTCAATGCATTCCGCACATTTTTAGTTCTTCATGTATCAGTAAAGTTATCATCGCTATCTACTGATTCTGTATTTTCATTAAATTACTGTACTATGAACCATGCGACCAACACTTCAAATTGTTTTCAGACGATTTAGATTCAATACAAACCATTCACGATCTTTTGTGTGTTCGTAACCCGAGAAAATGTAAGATAAAATTCATTATTAAATCCAAAAGATTTTAGAGATATATGCATTCTTAAATAGTTAAAATAATTCTTAGCCGCTCTCTCGCAATTGACTAATTAGTAAAAATATTACTAAAGTTTAGTACAACAATCCAGGTATGTCAATCTTGTACGCACATTTCAGCACTAATTTTTTCTAGACGGCTGAAGTTTTGAAATATTAAAGATCTTAGTTCGATAGATGATAAATGATAAAAGTTTTAGCCTTCTACATCAAACAAAAGTATGAAAAATGAAGCTGACACTTTGTTCTCAGTTATTATGGTTGTCGGACACTTTATGCAATGTACATATATTTGAGATAAATTATAGAAAAAAAAAACGTCGGTAGAGACACACAGCTAGCGCGAACTTATTAGCACAAATGTTATTTCAAATACATGACTATTGAGAAAATGTTTTTGAAGTTCAAAGAACAACAATCTTTCAAATTGCCAGTGAACACTTTTGTTAACGAAGAGGGGGGGGGGGGGACGGGGAGAACAGTCGACCCAATCCCCCTTCTAAATACGTCACTGTCTAGTAGTGGCACTATAATACTGTGAAGAACATACTACAAAAAAATTCTCTTTATATATGCTGATAGGATAAACAGTGTTCTATATTTTATTCTTCTTTAGATACTATTAGATTACGTAACTATAAGGATTACCATTAATAAGAAAATCGACTTGTTCAATATTTTCAGATGTTGTTCTGTTTATGAGAGGTCTTCTCGTTCATGTTTTGTCTACAAACTCTTCTTGATCATTACGAAACGATTGAGACTGTTGTTTAACTGTTCTAAAAGATGACGTCTGATGTCGCGAAGTATAATATATTTCATTATCAATAACTTTTATTTGAGTGTGAAGTTGAGTGTGGATTTTAATGTGAAAGTGAGGGCTTTCTATATCTCTCTAAAATAGAGTTGAATCGCTTTTGTCAGAGTTCTATTATTATTATGCCATTAATTGAAGAAAATATAGAGCACCGTTTATGTTATCAATATGTGGAAAGCAAACTTTTCCGCGAGCTTTTTACCTGCTATTATAGAGCTACAGGCAATATCGTTGGTATATCGTACATAATATCATTTTAAACAATTTCCCGAACAGCTCGTTTCAGAAATCATTTTTCGCGTTAATGTAAATATGTTTCTAATCAAACTAATTGTGATCTTTTTTTAATCTATTTTTAGATTAAACCAGATTATACAATCGGTAACTTTTTGTGAATATGAATTTCGTAAAATAATACTTTTTTGCTCTCACTAGGTCTTAATGATGAAATTGATTGTTTGATAGTTGGTGATTATTTTGGTAGAGATCGTTTACGTGCTGGTATACTTTCTCATTTTCTTTGTTGTGCTGTTGTCAAACAAGTAAATACAACAAATAATTCTGAATAAAAAAATCCTAATGAGGAAGATGCTACAACATCAACACAATGTAAGCCTGATGTACATGATTATCTTTATTATACATTTTGTAAAATTGGTTCCGGTTATACACATAAAGAATTACTTGATTTTAATAATCGTTTTGCAAATAAATGGAAACCATGGACAAAAAAAA
>CAJNSZ010003227.1:0-11835 GCA_905329745.1 Rotaria sp. Silwood2
AATAGACACCGACACCCACACCCACACCCTATTTGTGAAGTGGTTACTATATGAAAACAGCTTATGCAATTTGTGAAATACGATCATATATCATAACAGCTAGATGGGTAGCGACTGAGTATGCGCTTCTCGATTACGACATGAGCAGCTTCATTTTTGATAGAAATGAGATCGACCTGAGTAGTTTATATTGAAGTACATTGTGGCCACTGCTTACGGTGAGACCGATGAACCAACGACTGGTAGCCACCGTCACCGTTGCATCCCTAATTCTTAAAAGTATAACAAAATTCAATTATTTATCTTTCATCTAGCTTAAGAAAAAAATGTTTCGCTGATTATTTATTTTTCTAGCTTTTGACAATTCAGATATTATTGATGAAGTGATTCAATTTTTTCGATCCGATACTTTCTTTCATAATTATGAAGTCAAAGTGAAATAAATAAAGTTGTATTTATTAATAATGCATGAAGCTGATTCGAAATTGATTTATTTGACATTCTACATACCCGTATGTTTATTACGACATCTTGTGAAAATGTTAATTTTCACTTCTTTTTCTCATACTAAATAAGATTAATTAATTGTTTTCAGTATCAATAAAGTACTCAAGCACAATAAGAATTATCATTATTAACCATACCAGTATTTCCTATTCCAAGTGAAACAGATTTTTCACTTAATGGCATGTTTAATAGACTAATACATAATGAAGTTGGTTAGTGATTATAGAGTGTAATGATTGTATGATTGTTCAAGTTATTGATCTCGAAATAAACAACTCATCAAAAGTAAAAATGAACATATATATTGAAAACCTAGTGATGGCTATGTTGTGTTAGTCACCATTTTACATATAAAAGTTTATTAAACATTGGCTTGTTATAAATTAAAATACAAAAACACGAAGCTAATAAGAATTTATTTCTAAGAAAATTCAAATTTCTTGACGTACCTTTGTTTCTTATCAACAGACTATATCATCGAGTGCGTGAGCATCGTGGGTGTTTTATTTTCATCCATACTCACAGTCAAAGCGAAATCGTACCATTTTCTGAAAAAATCGATCATATCAAGATATCACATGCGCACAATGACCCATTCTTGACAAGTAAACTGTGACTTTTCGCTCAACAACAGATCACAAAATGAGACTAAAACTTGAATCGTAAGCTTAACTCATGAAAGTCTACCAGTCTTCTCAATTTCATCGATTACTGACAGCTTTTGAAAATCGGTGTTGTCCTTTTATATCGAATATATGAAAACTTTCGGTAGATATACTGATGAAAAAGAATATATTTCTTCTTTGTATATTATTAACAAATAAAAATCCTCTTATCTATGTATCTCTCGTTCTTAGGAACTTTATATGAATCAACCATAATAACCTACTTATTGAAAACAATAAAATGTATGCTAATAAAAAATAAAGCTGTAAAAGTCAGATCTCTTTTTTATTGTTGTTGCTGCTGTATTTTGAATAACTTTATCACGTACACAAGTATTGATGATAGTAAAAATGCGATTGCTCCCGCTAGACAAGCAATACTACCTACGAGATCATACTGGTCACCACCTAAGAAAAATCCTCCACCTGTTAGAAATCCAAAAGAACCAAACAATGATAGGATGTTTAATAATTTCATTGTTGTAAATCTCGTCGATTTCATTTGTAATTTAATTAGAAGCCATATAGTACTCACAGCTCCTAGACTTGTACCACAACGAAAGATCCAGTTTCCAACAAGTTCGCCATATGCACCGAATGCTGGCCAGAACGCGATTGAAGCAATCGTTAATAAGAGACCACTAACACTTCCGAGTGTATTTCGACAGAGTGACACTGCTAAATCTATGTCAAGTAGCTTAGTTTCCGTATGAGGTGAGCCAGTATTGTTAGAAGAAATACTTTGAAATGTGGCTGTTAGTTGTTGAAGTGAACCAAGACAGATTAGAGCCGAACCAAAAAAATAAGTCAATGCAGATGCTTTAGAAAACGAATCGATGTTAGAAAAGTAAGGATGAAGAAAGATTGAGCCCAAGATAAAGAAGCATGAACTAATAATAAAAAATAAGGCATTCACATGATACTTCCAGTTCATTTGATATATATGCATTATATTTTATACAAATCAGGAGTGCATGATGCCAAAAAACATTACACTAATCTGTGTTGTCGTTTTTCTTTTCTTTACCTATATCATGAGTGAAATAACATTAATATGGGAGAACGAAAAATTTATCACCAAAAATATCTACGAAAAAAGAACAACATATACTTTAGTGCCTGATGTGTGTCGTGCAAACCATGCTATGATCCAAGGGGGAAAAGGCGATTTGCGATTTTGTGATTTAAAACGATTTGAAATGATTTGGAATGATTTATGGTGATTTGAAATAATTTATGGTGATTTGGAATGATTTATAGTGATTTTAAATGATTTATTATGATTTTCGTGATTTGACGTGATTTTCATGATTTAAATGATTTTGTTTCATTGAACATAGTTGTAAATATTTATCTCATAAATGAATCCCTAGGGTTATTTTCAATTGCTATCTCCTATGGAAACAATAGTGGAAATTTACAATGTTTTTGTTTAGATACTTCAGATCATTAATGAAGTCATTGTTGAAATATCGGCTCAATACACAGCAAAAGTCAAAGATTTGCATAGATAAATTCATATTGAAATAGCATAGTACATGAATAATACTTTTTAATTCTCTTTTCTGCACATTCACTCAATCAGATACCATTACTATCACTGAAAGACTGACTACATGTTATGTTAGTTCATTATGTGAAATATAGAAACAAAAAAAATGTTATTTGTTTCTGTGATAACAGAAATATAATGTATATGATAGAGAAATATAGAAAAACTCATTGTTTTTCTTTGACCCTATTTATCCGATCAGAAGACAAAACAGGTTTAGATTTTGAGAAATACCAATTTGCGGTCTGTTTGTGCATATATTTCTTCTGCCCATTGATCTCGATGAGAAAGAAAGATTCTGATTGACAACTGCCGATGGAATCATAGGTGCGCATGCCATCGATCGTGGAACTAGATACACCAGGAAGAACATGAAGATCAAAGTCATCATTTAGTATTGATTCATCATATTCATTCATGTCGTCATTTTTCATAGACCGTTTATTATGTTGATGTTGTTCATGATTTTCATCTTCTTCTTGCTCATTATTATTCGATTCAGCATCTTTCTTGTTACAACTTTTACACTTTGATCTTGCTAGCTTCTTGTATGCTAAACTATTCACTTCTTCGAATGAAATAATGTTATCATTGGGACTGAGAATAGAAAAACTACAACCAGATGGGTGGTGGTGGGGGTGGGTGTGGGTGTGGGTGTGGGTGTGAGTGTGGGTGTGGGTGTGTTCTTCTCTTCTACTCTCATAGCCACACCCACACCCACACCCGGAAACTAATATAACTCATCGAATTAAGGTTATGGATTGGCAGTTAGATTTCCTTGCATTCTATCAAACAAGAATCGAAAATAGCTCATTTAGTCTCTAAAGTTTTTCTGATTCCTCATTCAATATTTTTAACATATCTTACTGAAAGAGTATGTAAGAGTGCAATGCTCGCTTTTTTGGAAGCGAAAACGAATCACTATTCGATATTCTCAAAAACTCTGCAATAGTAAAAGAAATCTTAAACTTGTGAAGGTTCGAAGTATTGAATCATTATGACTGTCTTCCTCCAGCAAGAGGCTTCGATAGACGTTGTACTGTTACATTCTCTTGAAATCAAAAGAGGTTGAACATGGAGAATGGACTTCCAAAAAGACGTTTGGAAGACTAAATGAACTATTTTCAATTCTTGTTTTACACGTATCTTACGAATTTTCTTTCGTTAGATTCTGAAATATATCTTGAAAATACTATGTGATTTGGATTTATTGGATCTCACACCAAGCTTAAGGAGGAATGAACTCAACACTGAATCTACAAAGTTTTCAGCTATTCATAGTTTACGTAAAGTGAAAACCGCTTGAGGATTCATATATAATATCCACCATTTGATTAGCTTTTCATGACCAATATTTGAAAGTCATAAACATTATCATTTGTATTTTCTAGAAGATTTATGAAAGCACGTAGGAAGTTTTCATAGACTGTACAAGCTGCAGTATATTCAAGTAAAACCGTTCATTTAGTGCCATATCACAATCGTGAGTTCATTTCATGAATACCCCAACAGCTGCATCATAATTCTCGATGCCCGAGTTATGGTTATGATGACTTTTCTATAAGCAGCTATCTACGTGAATGACTGTCATTGATCATTTTAATTGATTAATCACAGATGCATACGACAATGAATAAGAAATAGAGGAAGATATATAAGACAATCCTTATAAAACTATACTGCGAAGCATGCTGTACTCATTTCACTGATAAAATAATCATCTCCAATAAACAGCGATATTGCAGGAATCTATAGTACCAAAAATTGTTCAGAAGCATTATACTCTGAATCAGTTTTGAAGAAATTGTTGCTTGTTGTTTTAGCTGCCTCATACAATCGACCTAATCTTAGCCTTTATGCATCTTGGAACGACGATGCAAGTACATTTGCTGATCAGACTTTCATTGGACAAAAACCTACTGGTCTTTTCGTCAACGATCAAGACGTTGTCTATGCTGCTAATCGTGAAAATGGTCAGATTTTATTATGGAACAATACATTGTCGACTCCAACAAGAATTATTTCGACAAACTCGACTAGTCCATGGAGTCTTTTTGTCACAATCGATGGTGATATTTATGCTGACCATGGTAGTAACAATGGTCATGTCAATAAATGGACATTCAACGCAACACAGAGTGAGATTGTAATGAATGTCCATGGCTGGTGTACAGGACTTTTCATTGACAACAATAACCATTTGTATTGTTCTTCGATGACAAACCATCGTGTTGTTACAACGGCACTTAACAATGGGCAAAGCGCACCAGTGGTAGTGGCTGGCACGGGATGCCCAGGTCCTGTACCGAATATGCTTGATCATCCACATGGAATTTTCGTGGATGATCAATTCAATTTATATGTAGCTGATACAGACAATAATAGAATTGAACTTTTTGCACCAGGTCAAAAAAATGCGATCACACTGGCCGGTTTTGGAGCAATGGTCTACTTTATACTCAATAGACCAACAAGTATTGTACTCGATGGCGATGGTTATCTGTTTATTGTAGAAAGTCAAAATCATCGAATCATCCGATCAGTACCAAATGGATTCAAATGTTTGGTTGGATGCTCTGGTAGCAGTGGAAAAACATCAAAACAATTGGACTACCCACAAACAATGGCTTTTGGACACTACTGGAAACATATTTGTGAACGATTTCAACAATCATAGAATTCAAAAATTCCAGCGTATTAGAAACTCACGTGGTATGTTTTATTTTATTGTGAATGAACAGTGAGAAAATTCTTACACGGAATATTGCTGTCACAGTCATAGATAAGAAAATTCCATGAATTGATTGAGCCCAAGATCAACTTCGATCAATTTTCGACAGATCCAATAGCTAGATCATCATGAGTTTCCTATGTCACTCGACTATATAAATCCACATCAAACAATAAGATGATAAGATCTTAAAATTCCATATCTTCTTATCTTGTTCGACATTATCAAGTCCGATGGAAAACGTTATTTCTGAACTCATCAACCTTAATCGTATTGTAAGATTGTTGAAATGATGTTACTATCTCGTAAGATATCCCTATAATTGTCAACACAATTAGTATTAATGTCAGGTATGTTCAGAGGGTTTTTGTATGTGTCACTGCTATAGCTCGTGAGAATCTTAGAAAGGATATTGCTATGCATACTGCTCGATGGTAATCTTTAATGATTTAACTAATCATATTCATACCCACAAAGTCAACAACACACTACACTGACACATCGACAGCATCATATTTATATCCCGCTTCAACACATCCATACGCATATACTTAGAGCATACCAAAACGTTTTTTTGTATACAGTCTGATAGAGAAAAAGATGAGTAGTTTTTGAATAACTTTTAATAATGATTGAAGATCGACAAGATCGGAAGACTGAAGTGAATGTTATGCATTCTAGTCGAACCTCTAATATCACTTTGTAGCAAAATCTGTAAACATTTTTCTCAAAAAATAAGTATTTTTTGTCGACTATTAGAAAATTGAAAGAAAATACTTCAAAAATCAATATTACAAAACCTACGATATACAATTCGATCCATCTTTATTTTCTCATTCTAATGATGAACACAATACGTCTCTGTTTTATTTTTATCAACAATTGTTCAAAAAAAATACTTATTAACTGTCACACATGTGAACAAAACAGATCTTATCGAAATTTTGTTATTATAATATTAGATAGACTATGATCCAATATCTTAGAAAGATAGAGCGTCTTTTTCTCTATCAGACTCTACAAAAACAAAGTTTCTTTAAGTCTATTTCATGCGATATTAAAGTGTCACTTTCACTACTTTTCGTATGCTGTAACTATTTTCCCTATAGCTGGTATATGTATGCAACTCAAAAATGTTAGAAGATAATAGAAATTTTTTCATAGGCGAAGAAAAAGAGAGAATCAAGTAGATTATGGTGAAAACGACGAAAATAACTATCGTTATCTTATTTATTTATCACAGCTCCAAATTATAATAATTCGTTACTAAAATCAATTGATTTTTCTTATTTGAAGGTCTTTCACATTTGCAGATCTATCCTCGTTAGATAGAGATTTTCGGAACAAGCAATAAAAAGCATTACATCAGAATTCTAAAAGAATATTTTCTGAATTTTTAAGATTTCCGATTTTCCCTTAGCTTATTACTATTTAGTCACTAAGATGGTGTGGGTGTGGGTGCAGAAAAGAAAATTATTCAACCCGAATTCACACCCACATCCACACCCATACCAGTAATATTATCAGCATTAGAAGTTCAAGTTCCCTTTCAGAATATATCAAACATCTATTATATTTTCATCTTTACAGGATTTATATGTCAAAAATATATATTTATGGTCTCTGAATAACTTGCCTTATCTATTGCACTCTTTATAGACAAGTATTTGAGAAAACATCTACTTAGAATGAAGAATGGTTAAAATGCGATATCAATCAAAGCTTGAATTCTTAAACCTAACTAACACTTGAACTTTGTACAGTCACAATGTTAAGATGATATGAAAATATTCAAGGTGCAGACCTACTTAGAACTTCTGCTTATAATCGTTATGTAGATAGGTAGCTAAGTGAGGAGCGTTCACGTTCGAAGTTTTAGATGGTGAGAAATAAAATAGGACAAAAGTTAAAATGTACGAAATAATAGTTTACAGTACTTTGACGGGATTCACTCTAATGCCTCAAAGACAGTGTATGAGATACAACGAGCAAGATATCGAGATGAGTTCAGGAAGTTCTAGAAATTCTTATTAATCCTATTGAAATTGTAAACTTATTCGTGAGACTATTTCTCATGTGCTTGCTCCTTCTATAAAATTAAACGAACTAACAAATCTGATTGCATGAGCTGTAAAATAAATGTCTTCCGATATTTGAAAAAGAATTAGTAAAGCGATAAATGAAAATGATAGATATGAAAAACTTATATATTTTGAAATACACTACTAAACTCATTTAAAAAGTACTCTTGAAGTTCTGAACATGGATGTGAATACAGATGAAAAGATCCACACTTATATTCGAACTAAAAGGTTTTAAAGTGAAATTTTTTTATTGTGGCCTAAGAAAAAAATGACCAACTCGCACATTTTTAATAGAAATTTAGTACACTTTTCCAAATCATTCAGAGTTGACCTGTACGCGTTAAACATCGAATATCTCATTTCTTGGTAAAAATTTATAAAGAGGTGGAACATTTTTGACATATCTTGTGGTGAGATCGATATTTCTTATGAAATTCTAACGACTGAAAGGAACTAGATGAATATTAAAATGCTAGAAAATATATGATACTATTGGTTTTTTCGTCATCATAGCATCGGATAATAAATATCGTTGCATTTTTTAAGTATCGTCTTGATTTTAACTATCAAGGTGTCAGTTATATTCAATTATCATGCTACTAAAACTGTTACTTCCACTGAGCTTACTTGTAGTAAAATGAGAGTTTTTCAAACACGATAACATATATAACGAAAATGTTAGTTTATGCGTAATAACAAAATTGTTTACTTTGGAATGTGTGCGATGTAACATTTTTTCCTCAATAATTATCAATTTGATGGATTACAGCTTTCGTAGTATACTTTTTGAATTAACTTGGAATTTTTTTCCACATATTGTGCATCTGAATTCAACATGAAACACATCATTGCAGAGACATTTATGAGTCAATAAAGATAAAATTCCTCTTATAAACGCATATGAAATCTTACAATATAAGATTCTTTGCTTATAAATGGATATAATGATTTGAAGAAAGACTTTTGATGAAGCTTATTGAAAATCGATGCAGAACAATATAGTTTTAAAAACAGACAATGAAAATAAAGGATTGTACGTTTCAATGATACAAGCCATCTATCTTTCTTCGATGAATCAATTTCTAAAATGTCATCGATTGTTTTTATTTTAACTAAAGCAGAAGTATACGCATGAGTCAAAGATAATCTAATTCAATTATAAAATCGCAAATCTCTAGAAAAAAACTAACTTGTTATGCATAAGATTATTTTAATGTAGGTAAACGATTAAAATACGTATAAAAACAACTAACAAGAAAGGTACTTTTACGAAAATTTTCTTCATATTTCACAATTTATCATTGTACTAATATTAAACATGAAAATTTCATTATTGTATAATTATGATGAAGATCTTCTATAAGAGTATGCTAGAATGTATGCATAAGATTTCAACTCTATAGTAATACATCATTTCATTTTCAATTGTTTACTTAGTTTTTTCTCTTGAAGACAAGATGATACTAAGTTTTCACAAGAGATAAAAAAAAAAACTAAAATAGAGAGATACTATTCATAGGAATTTTTCATAGAAGAACTTTAGTGACAGCACAGAAAGTGAACAGGAATACGTAAAGAATACTTAGTATTTCTAAAAAAATAAATAGACAAGAACTTTTATATTTAAAAGAAAAACCAATTTTTGTGACAGTATCATCGCAAAATTAGCTATTTGACTATCTTAGATTTAAAAGAAGTTCCTTTTTTTCTTCGAATAATAAGCCTATATATTGATATTCTATTTCTAAAGCTCGAGTGCTCAATAAAAATCCTTAGTTCAGTCTTCAGACTACAGTGCAAACTCTGTTGTGGATACATTTTGTTGATGAGTAATCTTAGTGAAAGATTGATTGCTGATTTATGAGTTAGAAAAGATATCACTTGAAATCTTGTATTGGCTTTTCATCTGTGAACACATCATTATAGAAATGATTCGTGCCTAAGATGCTAGCAAAATTAGAGAAATACATTTGCATTATATTAATAGTTGACATCTAGTAATGCTCATTCATGCAGACAATAGTGAGTTTAGCCGTTTCGAGAATCGACAACTATCACTCGTCTCTCCTCTCATTACACCACAAATAAAAGTAATAATAATCATATTTTTAAATATACGTCTCTGTTGAATTCTTCTATTCAAAAAAAGTGGTTCGATGAATGTCCAATAATCATTAGACGAGTAAACTATTGATGAAAGTTTAATGAAAAATTATTTATAAGACATTCTGTTCGTAGTGATCCTATCATGTTTTCGATAGTCTTTAACTTTGATTTTTTGAAAAACTTCATATTATTTTAAACATGATCATAACACAACGTATTTTGTTCGTATTAGTGTTGATGATGTAAGTTTTAATTCCGACTTTATTATACACTGAAATATGTCGAATACTATACTAGCAATAGTATCTCAATATTGAGATAAGATGTAGCTAGTATGGTTTAAAAGAGAACGAAAAAGGATCGATCTCTCTATATGATCACTATTCAGTTCGACCGCGTTTAAGCTTGCGTCAATCTGTATATTCATAGAGCTGTTTTAAATCAATTGAACAGATATTAATCTTACTTTTTTTTCTTTTTCTTTATTAGTTAAAAGAACTTGTTTGCTTCACTGCTTTATACAACTTAGAAATAACTTTTATTTATTACAGTAGATACATGTTTCATTACGGATTCGATTCGGAGGACAATCCCGTAGAATAATCGACAAGATTTGTTCACATGAAAACTTTGAAAACACTTGAAATAATGAATAATATGATCAACCTTCATACCTAATTTTTCCATTAAAACGATTTCTATTCGTTTCATTATTCAAAGTACTAATCATAGAAGAAAATCCTTTTTAAACCTAATTACAAAACGATAAGAAATTCCATTCTATATAAACGAGAGGAAAAATCTATCTATACAATTTTTTTACAAAGAAATATACCTCATCCAAATTATGAAAATAAAAGTCTGATTTTTGCCCTTTTGAATTTTATTTGAAAGAGTGTGGGTATAAATGTGGATATGTGAAAGATAAGAATTACTTACACTCATTCCATAAAATTTATAAGGACAAATAATTTTGTGATGTTTTTTAAATATTATATAAATATATAATATTGTGAACTTTAGTGGTTTTTATAAAATGATTTCATCCTAAAGTATAAAACAATCTTATCTTTGCAGATATCAGGATACGATTCTCCTCTAATGCTATTGTAATCGTTCTATTTTCCAGAAAGAAATCCACTATGATTTTCTTCTAGACATTAGTATGCTTAATACAGAATTTTAAAAGTAGGAAAATATTGATTTATTCGTATGGTGCTTAAATAGCGCCAAAGTTTTTGAAAACCTTCCACAGAGTGAATATAAAAGTGAATGATCGATATACTCTTATTTCCATGCGTGTCAAAAGGAAAGTTCTCTTTCACCTATTCACTATATCATAGAAAATGTTTCAAAATGGATAGCTACAAGTTTTATTACTCTATCAACGCATACTATCAAAACGAATTCATTCTTCATGAAATTCTAAGAAACGAAAACAATTTTGGATCAAACGAAAAACTTTTGTCTTTCTATAATAAATTTCTAGATTATTTTTCATTTTTCATAGCCATAAAAGTATATCCACAAAATGACATGATTTTGTTTTCTTTCTTACAAAAGTATCTATTAGCATATGTTTTTGATGTGTTTCTCGTATTCGCCATTCTTATTTGCAGAGATTTTCTTTTTTTCCGACTTACTTGTGTTTTTTTTGATTTTTCACTAATATATATATGTATGTCGTATCGAAATCATTTGAAATTTTTTAAAAGTATAGTTAATTTTAATTTCTGAAAAGGTTTATATTCTTTCGAATATATAACAACGAATTTATGATTTAGTAATTCACTAATGATGAGGAGAAAGAAGAAAGACTCAAACTGTACAAATTGAACTTTTCAGTGTTGTTGAAAATGTTTTAATAAAGCTAAAAATAAAAAAATGAAAAGATCCGATAGAATAGTTACGTATGTGTGGGTGTACATAGAGAGGAAAAGTAGCAAGAAAAATAATAGAACTATCTTGGTTTTTTTCAAATAAGCGATTTCTTGAAATAAGAAAAGATCCAAATTGTCAAATGATGTCTTTTTAAATTACTGGTTCACATAAACGTCATGAATTATAGGTCAGATCAGATAGGTGCCTTATCTGTTACAGACGTTGGCTAACATGATACGCCAATTCTTCCTATCTTGTGCTGCGTGAAGAAAGTCTATTTTCGCATGACCTTGTTTTTCAATCCAAAGG
>CAJNSZ010003228.1:0-11834 GCA_905329745.1 Rotaria sp. Silwood2
CCCACGGGGTACAAAAGTTTTCGGGTTGTTGTTTTTCTCCTTTTTCTCCGCCCGGGAGTTTTTTTAAGCCCCCCCCCCCCCCCCCTCAGAAATGATTTCCCACTTAGAATGGGTCTTTTGAGCTGAAAATTTCAGGAATGAGTGATCCTGGAGAGATACGCCTCTGGCAAAAATTTCAGCTCTATAGGTCGTACTAGACCGGATTTCCAGCTGATTCATAGGCCATTTTTGGTCTTCCGGAGAATCTGGATAACTTCGTCGCAATACGAGATATAGAGCTCAGGGTGGCTTCAAATTAAACCCAATGTCAGTGCGAAACTTTTCGTTAGCCAGAATTTTTAAAGTCCGTATTGTTCATTTTTTATCAATATTTTAGTAGGCATGTCTTAAAAAAAAGCATAAAAAACAGCAATCTGACGACAGTAAATTCCACTTTTCTCAGCCCAGGAATCGATTTTAAAAATACTGGCTGATGAAAAGTTTCCTCTCATTGAGACCTTTAAAACAAAAACAAAATATTAGTTCTACCTCGAGATATGAAGGAGTGATTCCAATTTTCCTGATTGAAAACCATGTTTTGAGAAAAACGCTAAAGACGTTTTAGAAATGGAATTTTTTATTCAAATGCAGAAAATAATGGTATATTGATAATTTTTATGTGAAATTTTTGAAAGCACGCAATAGATGATGTAAGATAGCAGTACAGGTCGTACTATATGATATAGCAATGTTTATTCCATGCTGATAGAAGTAAAAAAGTAGTCTTTCCAAAAATAACAAAAACCGCGAAAATCTCTCCAAAAACCGGATAGTGAGGTGGAAATCTCCTACGAAACTATGTAAAAATTTGGCCTTTTTTTTAAATTTATATATATTCTAAAAGAGGAAACTTCGCTGCATCTTCCTATGATAAAAACTCGACTTTGATTACTTTACCAAAAAATGGATTTTCTGAGGCGGGGAGTGGGGGCCTTAAAGCTTTATTTTCTTTTTCGTTAGAAACAGCTTGATCTAAAGTATATGTGCATACACTTTTCATGGTTCATGTTTGTATTTTTTCTTCAGATGAAAAAAGACGAAAGAGAAGCACTAAGATTGCGTGTCTCAACTTATTGATAATCTGCGATTTATTTAATCCTCTACCCATGATAGGGCCTAAAGGGACATAGTGCTTATTACAAGTAAATTATGAAAATTGAAAAGCAATGAAAGCAATGAAAGCAATGAAAGCAATGAAAGCAAAACACAAACATAAAGCACATAAAACGATGAGCAATGGTTTGCATAGTCGAACCACTTTGGTATGCGAGTATAATGCATAGACCATCGACGAACGAGCCGCTTGAGACGTGTAGAACATAACAGAGTTATGCAAAACATGGTGCTGCGTGAGGGAAGGCTCGAACATGTTGCTAATTCTCGAGAAACGAACACGTTGCCATTCCGCCAATCTCCCCCTGTGTCTCAACTTATTATCAAGATGCTGCTGGTTGCAACTTGAAAACTACGTGAAACTTTTAAAAAAAGAAGGTTACGTTTATTCAACCATTTACCGAATTTTTCAGAGATACAAACAATTTAAAACGACTAAAGATTTACCAACATCTGGTCGTCCACGTATACTAATTATTTCTCGTCGTCCATAACAATGAAACAATCCTTCGAAAGCTGACGGTATAAGACACCACAATTTTTTTGGGCACGTTTTTCTTAGTCTTTAGCATATTTTGGTGCTCTAACACGTTTTTGAACTAGAAAATTTATTCGTAGTTTCAAATTCCGACCAATTGTCGCATGAGCAATGTTGTGTCAAACTCCTAAATTTCGTTGACTAATTCCACTCTTATTGTTCAAACGGCACGTGATTTGTGTCATTTGTTTGTTGTCTAGTATACGTGGACGACCAGATGTTGGCAAATCTTTTGTCGTTTTAAATTGTTTGTATCTCTAAATAATTCGGTAAATGGTTGAATAAACGTAACCTTCTTTTTTAAAAATTTTCACGTAATTTTCAAGTTGCCACCAGCAGCATCTTGATAGTAAGTTGAGACACGCAATCTTAGTGCTTCTCTTTCGTCTTTTTCATCTGAAGAAAAAACACACACATGAACCATGAAAAATGTATGCACATATACTTTAGATCAAGCTGTTTCTAACGAAAAAGAAAATAAAGCTTTAACAAAGATTCCTGGTAGAGAAATAGCAGAAATAAAATTAATGCAGAACTTTTGCACCACCCGTTAGTAATGTTTGTCCCAATATTTTGTAACAATTGATCCAACTGACGAGGAAAGGTCACCAACTGATCAATCGCTTTTGCGTTGAGACTATATGCATTATGTAGGTACAAATAAGCTGTAAATATTCTGAAAAAAGGTCGGGCCGCTAGCTTATTTCAAGGAAGATACTGCACTTTTACGGTATGTTTTTAATGAATGCAGTGGCACCCCTCAAAAACACCAGAAAAAATGATCCTGGAATTTCGACTCGAAACTTTACATAGAAATAGGTCTTACCGAGAATAGTTGTTTGTGAAAGTTTCAGGTCTTTTGTCTTCTTCCTATCCTGAAATGAGAACATCAAATCTTCTGGTTTATTCGAATGAAGTTGTCATAGTTGTATCTAAGGATAGGAACAGCGAAACGATCTGAAACTTTCACAAAATACTATTCTTGGTAAGGTCTCTTTCCACGTAAATTTTCAGGTCGAAATTCAAAAATCATTTTTTTCTGGTATTCCTGACAATGAACCCGTCTGTCATGTCAGACGATTTCCTTAACTATTTTGGTATCAAATGATAGCCATCAACGAGAAACTAACAGGGTTAAAATATTAGCTGCTCGTGCCTTGCCTAGAGGAAGATATTTAATTTTTAAATCTAGGTATAAAAATGAATCAGGAAAGATTTTCTCCACTATTATAAGGACCAAACATAGTGTTGTTCGGGCCGATTATCGGATTTGTAGGGATTCTCTTTCATATGGCTCGAACAACACCATGTTCTGTTCTTATAATAGTAGAGTGAATTTTTCCGGTGGCTCATGGAAACAGCTTTTTCTGGCAACCACTAAAAAAATTCACTTCGCTATTATAAGGACAAAACATAGTGTTGTTCGGGCCATATGAAAGAGGTTCCCTACAAACCCTATAGTCGGCCCGAACAACA
Source organism: Rotaria sp. Silwood2 (assembly GCA_905329745.1). NCBI lineage: Eukaryota > Metazoa > Rotifera > Eurotatoria > Philodinida > Philodinidae > Rotaria > Rotaria sp. Silwood2. The sequence continues at coordinate 3,167 of CAJNSZ010003228.1, forward strand.
CCATGTTTTGTCCTTATAATAGTGGAGTGAATTTTTTTAGTGGTTGACAGAAAAAGCTGTTTCCATGAGCCACAAGAAAAATTCACTCTACTATTATAAGAACAGAACATGGTGTTGTTCGAGCCATATGAAAGAGAGTCCCTACAAATCCCATAATCGGCCCGAACAACACTTTGTTTTGCCCTTATAATAGTGGAGAAAATCTTTCCTGATTTATTTTTATACCTAGATTTAAAAATTAAATATCTTCCTCTAGGCAAGGCACGGGCAGCTAATATTTTAACCCTGTTAGTTTCTCGTTGAGGGCTATCATTTGATACCAAAATAGTTAAGGAAATCGTCTGACATGACAGACGGATCCATTGTGAGGGGATCACGACATTCATTTAAAAGCGTACCGTAAAAGTGCGGTATCCCCGTAGCAATAAGCTAGCGACCCGAACTTTTTTCAGAATTTTCATAGTTCATTTGTACCTCTATAATGCATATAGTCTCAACGCAAAAGCGATTGATCAGTTGGTGACCCTCCCTCGTGAGACGAGTCGTACGCATTGACTACCCAAGCAATGTGCTTGTCCAATCTTTGGTAGCCTGCTTCTTCTTGATATCATGACCTGGGAGGATTTTCGCAACGTTCACTTTGAATTTCGATTGCTCACGGAGAATCTTCTATGCCATGTTGACGACGTTTGATGGTTAATTGAGACGCGATTGGCGAGAGCATTGCACCAGTCTTCCACCAAATTATTGTACTGAGGTACACTTGCGATGACACGATCATGAATGTTCCATGATTTGTGATCAAGTTGTACCTTCTTTCGATCAGATCCTAAGAGTATTGAAGATATTGCAAATTTCACATAGATGAAGAAAAAGAATTATCTCTTCTTTTTGGTTCATCAACCCAAGTTTTTTTCAAAATAATCAAGTAGATCATCGGCATCATTGTCGAATTGATGGACAATTAAGTCAAAGTCAGTTGTTACTTGATTGACCGGAACAAAAGCCAGAACAAACAATTTTTTCATTATTTAGACGAAAACACTTACCTTCTTTGTATTTGGTGTCCAGCCTTCTTTTTTGGACTTGTTGCTATACCGCTTGTGAAAAATGAAAGAGACATCATAGAACAAACGTTTTAATTATCTTTTCTTTTTTTAAAAAGATTGGAACATACATTTGTGTAAAATGTTTGGAAACATTTCCTTCACTGATTTGCTTGCATCGCTTTTGAAATCAGCCATGATTAATTCAGGTTGAAAGTCGTCTCGTTCGAACATTTCCTCCAAAAATAAATTGTAATCACCTCTGCTTTTACCAATCAATAATCTGTAGACGAGAAGAGTAATTGCATTGGTCATCATTGCTTGGAATGTAAATGATTGATAAAAATCATCCAGACCAAGGGGAAAGAAGAGATACTTCAGGAGTGCGCACTTCGCTCGTACTTTCAGGATACTTCCATGATACTTCCTCATACTTACTTATACTTACTTATACTTCATTGCCTTTCTCTATACTTCACCCTGCTTTCATAGTACTTCACTAGTATTTCACTAGGCTTTAATTTTATCTCATTTATATAGAATCAGTGGTTTGTATCTGTCACAGTTGACATGGGAATTTAGTTGAGATTTGAATGCATAAACAAAAAGAAAAATTATTCATCATATATGATGAGTCATTAGATAATTAATGTCTACTTTTTTTTATGTGCTCATGTTTTCAAACACTAGCGACCTTAATTTATTGGCTAAGACTTCGCTATTTCTTTTCATAAGTTTGAAAAATATTTACAAAAAATATTTTAATTTTGAAAAAATATCTATTAGCACACAGTAGATTTTTGAAAAATGTTTTTTTATACGTAAATAATGAGTCTATTGATGTCCATCACTATGAAATATGCAATCAACAAACATATTATAAATCTTGTATTTATCATTCAGTAAAAATAAACGTCCCAAATACACAATCAAAAGTGAAACATATTACGATATTTTAAATATTCTAAAGTCAAACGATACAAATATGTCATAAAAATTAAAATCGTGTGCCAAAGAAACACATCATCTTATAAATATCGGTTAGTCCCAATTAGTATATGTCAAGAGAAAATGAACCACCTATCACTTTAGTAAATATTTTTCAACAAATTACAGAATGTCATTTAACTGTCGCCACCTGCTCAAGATTTCGTTTCAGCCAATCATTGAATGTCCCAATATCCCGCTGCTCAAAAAAATACTCAAATAGAGAATACTATAGATAACTAGTTTTCTCGAGATATCTTTCTAATCAATCGTTGAATGTCCCAATGTCCCGCTACTTGATAAGAAAACTCGAATATACTTAGGGTGTGCCAAAAGTTCTGATCACGACGTTTACATAGCAGAGCTGGGCAAGTACAGACTTTTTCGAGTACGAGTACGAGTACGAGTACATGAGGGTATTTTTCGTGTGATCTCAATAGGGACAATTTAATTAGTAGTGTTGGAGATAGCATATCGTTTTCGACCTTGGGAAATTGTTCAAGTCATAAATCAAAATATTTCACATCACTACTTTTTATTATCAAATTTCAAGAAATCAAACTACAACAAAATTTCATTACATTTAAGAAAAGTAAACAAATATACACTTTTTGAAGTCAATGATGCACGATGTGGACGCATTGCAAAACCAATTTGAGAGAATATTCGTTCAATAGGAGCTGATGTAGCTGGTACTGACAAGTATTTCAGACCAAATTCATATAGAGTAGGATAATGAATTTTTTTGAGGAAAACCAAATTAAATTCATTACTTTTTCCGATAGAAAATCATCAATTTCTACCAAAATTTTTGGTTGCTCATCGAAAGAAATTTCTTTCATGCTGTTCAAGTAAGGAAAAAGGCATTTTCTTTTTGTTATTGGATCAAAATTTTGTGTAAGTTCATCACTAGCATCTTGTTCAGCTACGTTCGGCTCATCAGCTCCTTCGTCTAGTAACACAGAAAAATTCAATTTAGAGGAAAAACGAACGAAAGCAGTATGAATTGTTTCGATAACACGCAACTTTACTACACCGTGAAGATTATCGAGCCATAACAACTTAAAACGTGCATCTAGAAGTGGTGCAATTAGAAAAATAGGATCAGAAAAACGTTCAGACATAGAATAAGAAGCAAATAGTACATCAATTTCGAAATGACGAAGAAGACCACTAAAACGAGCTTTAATGGAAGAAATAAGTGCTTCACATAACGATCAAGGGGGAACAAACTGATTTCAAGCACAGAAATCAAATTGAAATCAATAGAAATCGACAGAAATCAACCGAAATCAATAGAAATCAACAGAAATCAACCGAAATCAAGAGAAATCAATTTTAAATCAACGGAAACTAATAAGAATTAATGCGGATGATTTTATATCAACGGAAACTAATAAGAATTAATGCGGATGATTTTATATCAACTTCACAGCATTTTCAATAAGTGATCCAAGAAAAACAAATGTATCAACTTTTAATACAGTTCTTGTAGATTTCATTGCATGAACGCCTCAAAAAAATATATGAGGACTTCTTTATTAGTGAATAATAACCTTTATTATTATATATGCGTTACTACGTAGATAAAATAATTCATTCATTAAATGATGTTGGGAGAACGATAGACAAGCAAGACGTTACTATATATTGTTCGTTCATTTTCCACTTCAATATCTAGGGCTTAATTGTTTATCGCGTTGCACGTGCTATCTTCTTTTTTCACTGAACAACACAGACATTTACGTAGTTGGTCATTTCTATCTTCGTCGTTCTCAACGAACATATCTTTTTGACTATCGATTTTCTGTTTGATTGTTCATTTTCGTTGAACTATTTAATTATGTTGAACAAGAATATTGTTATACCACAAAACGTCATGGAATTAGAAAATGACCAATTTTTCGATTTCATTAAACAATTTTCAGGAGAGAAGGTGTTTTTGCTTCTCAAATTTCAAGATATTAGCAAAGTAGATTGTTTTCTTGGTTGCAATGATTCTTTCGAAAATTTATCATTTGATTCGAATGATTTACTTGATTTAAAGAAAGAAATATGTGTGAAATTGAACAACAATTCGTATGTCATATTACCTGGCGTAAAGTGTAAGGTGAATCTGTTAAAAAATGCATTAATGAAGTTATCCAATCAATTAAACAGAATTTCGAAAACATCATCAAATACTATCATAAGAAACAGTCCATCGACAGCTGATTTGATAGTTAATAATTCCAATAATTCAGCAAACACGTTTCCTGTTACATTAATGAACACTTTTGCATCACCAAACAATAATTTAACAGCTGAAGGAAAAATCAAGCAACAAATAATTGAATCATTAAACAATTGGTGTCAGAAAATGAAAGAGAACAATGGCCAAAAAATGTTTCAGCTGAAAGAAAATGTTGATTATGAAATTTCTATCGATATTATTGGAAAGAAAGTATTTGTTAAATGTCAATACGGCAAATCTACAACGATAGGATAAAAAGATAATACGTATATTGTAAGTGATCTGTTTTCAAAGATTAGATTATTTTTCCAAAAAACCAGACAGGTTTAAAGTACATGTCAAATATTTGTATTGTTGAGTTTCACAAAGAATTTGATCTTAAGTATTGAATTATTTGTTCATTTCTAAATAAGTTCGACAGAGTGAAAAAATACTTAATGTGATTGGTTGAGAATAAGTTGTCAAATTGGTTTTTTTAACGGGTCGATATACTTTTCCCGAAGCGATTAAGTTCAATAAAAGATGCAAAGTATGTTAGGGAGATTGTAAAAAGGCAACAACATTTATTTGAGTATAATTTCATTATGTTGAGATATCAATTTCTAATAACAGCAATTAATGTCAATGATATAAACACTATCAAATTCAGCTAATAGCATTATTTCATTACTGTTAAATTATTGTATGATCTGAAGAGCTGCAAATCGGCACTAAAGATAGGTAATAAAGCTTACGATCACTAATAAACTGCGCGATTACAAACAAGTGATACCTTTTTCATGTTTTCCAAATAGTTAATTATGATATTGTTGATTCATTCTTGATGGTTGATGAAAACATTTTGTATTTATATATATAATACAAAAAAGTCTACATATTGGATCACCTTATAATCAGATTGGACTGTTCTTACCACTGATGAAATGAATACTTTTTTTATTTAGTCTAACCATTTAACGTGATAATTTCTATTCAATGCCAATAAAGCCTAAATGTTGATATCCTCCTATTAATAAATATAAATCTATATCTGATCCAATAGTATTAAGAGTACTTTCCGTAGTCAATTAGTTTGTTTACGTAAATGAAAACGATACATATCGATAAAACAACCAATTAGATCAAAATCATTAAGATACATCCAACTTTAATTAGGCTCGAAGTAAAATAAGACCAAATAATAAAAGTATACGAGTATCGTATTTGAAACAAAAAATCGGAGAGGTTGCTAATCGGCGAAAAGGCTTTTCAGCGAAGTTTTTTCAGCGAATGAAAACAGCGAAAAGAAAATTGAGCAAAGAAATTTTGAGCGAAAACACTGTTAAGCGCAGAAGCAAATTGGCGAAAGGACATATCAGCGAAGAAGTAAATCAGCGAAAAGCAGAGTGAGCGAATTTTTTTTCGCAATAATAAAAAAGAAAATTTAAATAGAAGAAACTTTCTTCATAATCAAATAGAAAAAAAATTCGCTGAAAGTTTTTTCTCTATGTCTTATTTTTCGCTGTTTTGCTCTTTCGCTAATTTAGTTTTTCGCTATTATTTCTTTTCGCTGTCATGTTTTTTCGCTGTAAATTATTTTCGCTAAATCGTTTTTCGCTGAAAAAGTCATTCGCTGAAATGCTTTTCGCTGAAACGACACCATTTCAAAAAATCCATTTACAAAATTTAAACAGTAAATAAAAATATATTTACCATGAATATTATCATATTTAATTCTTTTTGAACTTGATGTATATGTCAGCGTCCAAACTGAGATTACGTCCAATCTCAGATTGGCCTAGGCGAATCTTGGATCAGACATTGAACGCGTCCAATCTCGGATTGACGCAATTCTGTTCACTAAAATATCAATTAATCCTTAGATAGGCGTTGGATTCAAATTATTTTTTTGGAACTATGTTCACACAATGCCAGTGTATTTGGAACAATTGTGATTTGGTAGATTTTAGTAAAATTTTAAGAGTTATGAATAAATTTCTAGAAAACAACAACTTTGATGAAAAATTTTTATTAAATTTTTGAATCTAAATTTAGCTTCTTCCTAAATGCTTGTAATACTTAAAACGGCATTGTGCGAACATAATTTTAAAAAATAGTTCCAATCCAACGTCTATCTCAAGAGTAATTGATTTTTTAGTGAACAGAATTGCGTCAATCCGAGATTGGACGCGTTCAATCTCGGATCCGACATTCGCCTAGGCCAATCTGAGATTGGACGTAATCTCAGTTTGGACGCTGACATATATATTGCTTTTCTTTTCATTTTAGCTATCGAATTATTTTCGTCATTTAACACATAGAAATCCTTGTACAATGGTTCAAGAAAAGTTAGAATGTCTTAGCGAAAATAGTAGTGATCATGTTGCTTCTACAATTGATAACACGGATGCATCTGTTAACATGGCAATAAATCCAACATCTAATATTACTTCATCCATACAAACATCAGCTGGAAAACGAAAAAGAAGCAAAACACTCAATCAATCAGTGATCAAAAAGAAGAAGAAAACCTAAATGCCTTTTAGTTAGCGCTTATTTTTTTAATATTTTACTGTTTATGTGTACACTAAAACTTTTTTATATCGTTTTATTATAATGAAATCGTTGTAATACTAACCTTTTTTGAAATAAAATGAAAATAAATATGTACTCCTATGTTTACTTTGAAACTATTTGATACCGATATATACTTTCAACAACGAAATAGTTAGAAGAAATAAGTATTACAAAAAGGCAGTGACTGAAACAAGTCATTTCATATGAATTATAGACAGCAATGTTCTGGATAACATAAGAGGTCACTAAGAAAAAGTGTCGATTTGCAAAAAAGTTTTTTAAACATTTTTTCCATGTTTTGCATGACGGTTCTATCCAAGGGGGAAACAGCAGACTTCAAGTACAAAAGTACATCAAAGTACAAAAGTAGTCTAAAGTACTTTAAAGTAGCTCAAAGTGGCTCAAAGTAGCTCAAAGTATCTCGAAAGTACTTTGAATTACGTCAAAGTATCTCGAAAATACTTTGAATTACTTCAAAGTATATAGAAAGTACTTTGAATTACGTCAAAGTATCTCGAAAGTACATTGAATTACTTCAAAGTATATAGAAAGTACTTTGAATTACGTCAAAGTATGTCAAAGTGTTCTTTAAAACTCTATAAATGCATGGAAGACGATTAAATCACGTTGGAGAAATATGAATGATTGCTTTATTTTTTCATTGAAAAAGAAAAATCACTAATGAAAGGTACATAAACGAGAGCAAAAAAGTCTATTAATAGTTATCAACTGTTTGCTGTTTGACACGCGATAAACGATCAGGTGATAATTTCGTTATGTTGTCCAATAGCAGTCAGTAGACAGATTGCTTGTGAAGATACTTAATGTTCTCACCTATCTTGACCTTGAAATACGACTGTCTTAAAGCGAGATTAATATTATCAACTACTGTAATTCAATTTAAATTCAATTTTGTTGAACTTAATATATCTTCAGCATGATCACTAATGGGGCATCCATTAAGGACGTCCGGTAAAGGGGGAGTGGGAGAGGGTTGGCAAAAACCGGACAAAAACAGACAAGGTACGAGCCCTAGTCGAACATCTTGTAAGCAAGATCTTGGCAAGGTCTGTTCAAAGATACTTACAAGTGAAGATCTTGGAAAGATATTGTTTTCTGTTATCTTTTACCAAGATCTTGACTGGAACAAAAAGCGACATCATTAATTTATTGAGATATTTTAAAATTTTTGAATTGTTTGGAACTACGTTCCAAAACTCAACCATATGAACTTGCCGATGTCATAGATGTTTAAGGAATTTACCAATAGTGAAGGTAGTTGCAAACCAATAGAACTAAAGCTATGCAAAACAAAGAGAGACGAGAAGATTGTTCAACAGAGTGATGTCATAATCCTGTTACACCGGGTATCCACGTTACCACAGCACGAAAACTAATAGGGTATTCAACTGAAGCGTAATCACTTGTATCGAATGGTTACCAGTTCAGGGAGCAATCACTTCATCTCTTCCAGTACCACAACAAAAATCGCTTCTCTTCGGAGTATTCCCTAAGGGTAATGACATTATTCATCTAAAAAAAAACTGCATATTCTAAAAGTTGAGCAATTTGAGTGAATTTGGTGCATTACGCCCAGTGTAATGACATACCTCATCGTAATGGATAACTATATAGTGTAAAAGTTGAGGGCTTTCAGTGGTTTTGGTGTATTACTCCGAGTGTAATGACGTTTATTAGGTTAATAGATGACTATATATTCTAAAAGTTGAGGGTTTTGAGTGGTTTTGGTGTATTACCCCAAGGGCAATGACGTCTATTACCTTCATAGATGACTATATATTCTAAACGTTGAGCGTTTTGAGTGGTTTTGGCGTATTACCCCAAG
>CAJNSZ010003229.1:0-11828 GCA_905329745.1 Rotaria sp. Silwood2
TTGTCTACATTAAAAGTACCTATCAGAGCAGAAACAAAGAAAAAGAAATTCTTTCATGTACTTCAGATAAGCGGCGGCCAAATGAGAATATATAGTCATTTTTTGACTTGACTTGACTTGACTTGAACGTTAAAAACCTCTGACTTGCCCATCTCTGATTTGTGAAGCTGCAAAAGAAGTGAATGAACTTGCCTCTAAGTTGAGAGTAACAAACTTTTCTTAAATGAATCGGTTTTTGATATTGGAATATGTTTTACAGAAACTGCAGCCCAACTGATTTTGAATTGCCAGAAGCTACCCACTACTCAAAATAATTTGGCTAAGAAATGGCTCATGGCTTAATAATTCTTGGCTACCTCACTGTTATGAATATTATCTATTTCGGTTTTTTTCTAAGCAACAGTCAGATGTTATTTTAAAAGAGCTTAAGACGTATCGATATACACTGTATAAGACTTTTTACTAAAAAAACTACCTAACCAATTTTTTTGTCCACGTTAAATTATCTTTATTTTTAGAATCATAATATTACAGATGAGTAAGTTCAAACTCTCATCATACCGTTAAAACATGAAATTACTGTCGGTTTATTGTCGGTATACCATCGATATTCAAAAAACTACCGTTGAAGCACCGCCAGTTAATCGTTGATATAGCGCCCATTATAACGAACGGTCAACTGGCGGTATATTACCGATTTTTTTTCGTTTTGAATCACATAGGTAGTGTTTTTATTTTTTCATAAAATAAAGAATAGATTTTTAAGAAAGTTCTAATGAAAGAAAATGATTGATAAGTTGTTTTGATCGTTTCATTTCACGTTGGTGATTTAACTGGTCACAGGATCTAAAACCAATAAAAAGTTTTAGAAGGACTAAAAAGCAAGAATACTTAAGAAACTACTCATGTATCATTTAGTTAATGGATTCGATGCCTTTTTTAATTTTCATTTCTCAAAAGAAGTTTGACAGATTGACTTCATGAACAAGCCAAAAGCTATCTAATAATCATGAAATGAAGTTCTTTGTTACCATTAAAAACAAAAATATGATACTTAAATAATCCTCAACCAGTTGAATGCAAGACTAAAAATTGATCTTGAAAAAAAATGACTCTGGCTATATGTAAATCTGTACGGTTTTTGTCTATTAAAACTTTTTATTGCATTAGTAATTCAATCAATTAAATGAGCAACGATAGTTAAAACGATCAAGATAACTGCGTAATTAATGTCATTTTATTTTAGAATTTTATTTCAAATCTATTGATTGTTCGATTAGAAAATTTGCAAAAAAAATTTTAAGAGCTAAATGTGAATCAGGGTAGAGATTGACAAAATTTGACTTGTCCCCACACTTCTACCTTAATATCTTGAATTTTAGAGATATCTGAATCTGAAACTGAGTATCCATCTCCCTGCACAAACTTACTTAAAAATGTGGGTCTAATGGTTTTGTGTACTGAAAGTTCATTAAGTTTAATATTGTAAAAGCTTTCTTATGGATCTCGAGACCTCAGTTATACATATTATGATGTCTTCGTTGAGATTTGATAACTATTGTTTTTTCTGCAAGACGATCTGAAAGGAGTATTGAGGTATGAAGGGTAGAAATTTACACCCGCCTCTCTTCCCACAGACTGTGTCAGGCGGCTCCAAGCCCATCAGAGGCCACAACAGATCCTGACAGAAATCTCTCCCCCACCTATCTTTAGTTACAGACCGCCAAAGATGGTTTGAACGGACGACCAGATATCATGTATAAAATCTAATTGGAATATATGGAGTATTTCCTTGTTGAAGTTTCATACTGGAAAGCAAACAATGATGAAGAAATACGACCCAATATGCATACAAATGACCAGTGTTTAGGAGATTAGTAGCCACAGGTGCATTGTGTTTCATATTTTAATCCTACAGGGATTGCGCTAACACATTTATCCTAAGCAAACCGTTTTAAGATTACATTGAGATAGAGCAGATGGAAATTCAGATAAAAGCTTCTCAGTCCAACATTTTATACTGCGATTTGAATAATTGCTAGAAATTTTTCAGTCAGAAACTTTCAAGCCCATTTTTTTCATTCTTAAAAGCAACACAAGTAGATAAAAACGGACTGATCTCCTACAAGTTTTTCGATGCAGTCCCAACGTTCAGTAATAAGATAATGAATTAGTGAACATTCTACTCTATGTGAATAAAGTAAAAGATACCACTAAGAGCTGTAACAATAAAGTTAGCGGAATTTATTATCATTTCAACTTTTTAATATTCCTTATCGCAATATATAGAATAATATGTGAAGACTTTAAACTTCTGCAATAAAATAAGGTTGGTCTAAAAAAGAAAAAAGTCAATTTCGACCGTGACCCAACCTGGAAGCTCTCATTCAGGTAAAAGAAGTGAACTACTATTAGTGACCCACTTCTATGTGGCTGGGTTTAATAATCAGCTAATGGCGGCACCAAGGGAAGAGGGTGGAGGACTCAGCTCCCCAAAATTTCCCTGACCCTCCTTCCGAGAAAATTAAAAATTTGTAGCTAACGGTGGTCGAATGGAAGCGTTGAGGGATCTCACCCTTCATCCTCCCCCTCCTCTCTGACCATAAATCCTAGCGCCACCGCTATAAAAAACTCTACTTTTGATCATTGCAAGAAGAACTCAATAGAATCACCAAATTACCATTATCCATAAATCTGTTTCATCGAAAGAAAACCAGCTGATAGGAAAGTGAGCTGCCAGAGGCCTTATCATAATATTCTCATGTACATGTTAAAAAAATAAAATAAAAAGTTGTAGCCGATATTATCTTGTTCGAAGCATCATTATCATTATTCAAAGTTCATGGCAATAAATTTTTGTAGGGCTTACTCTCAATTTGCGTATAAACTAATATTGTCGAGATTTAAAACTTTTAAAACACTGCTCAAGCGATAGATAAGTCTGTAATTGTGCAAATGGCATCATCAGCTCGGAGAATAACAGTGAGTCATATCAGAACACAAAAAACACGCGTATGTAATCACTCACATCTGCTCAATAGGATACTAAAAATATTTTATTTTTATAGCACAATTCATTGCCTATAAACAATCTGTCTGTTAATTTACAACAGACGAACCGAAGTTTAAACGACAACAAACTAATCGATGGCCTGACGAACAATCAAAATGATCAAAGATATTCATCAGTTCATATACAAAGGATAGGTCGTTTAGAAAACTGTCAGAAGCAACTAAGTATGCCTTCGATAAATCAGTTCAAAACCAACCTAATCACCGTTCCAAAAGCAAATTCAAGCGCATCAAGCAAAGTAAAAAGAACATTTTCTCTATAGTAGAAGACTTTTCTCGATCTAAAATAGCAGATCCATCGTTCTTCGATATCTCATGTAAATCAGCCAAGTGGACACGAACGAGTTCATGAACACCAGCCGGTGAGTCCATCAAATATGTTTTGTCTATCATTCATCGATATTTCCATGAACACATACAAGTTTATTCACTTTATACAAATATCAGTTGTCATCTGATGGACAGCTCATAGCTGTCGTTCTTCATCTTCTCAAATGTTTGTAAACGTAAAATACAGAGCACCATTACATTGGAAATCAGATATGTAATTGGATAATTTTATTTTAATACAACCTAAACGAATCTCATATTGACCTCTAAACATAACACATCTTAGTGCAAGCTAGACAAAATTTAGATTGGCTTAACTATGCGAAAGTAGACCCAAAACTTAGAGCAGAAAAGTTAGATTAATCTTGGATTCTAGAATGGACTATTCTAAAATTAGATCTTAGAATAGTTTAGACGAATCTTAGATCTTTCTAGGTCGGTCTCGAATTTCCACTTTGAATGAGTACAATTTCTGATCGAGAAAGAATACCTCGCTGAAATTTTCATCAGTCTCTAGTTAGACCTTGGATTTGAATTCCTATTGATGAAACTGTGTTGAAACTATGGTATTTGTCGTAATGAAGTTGCCGATGAAGAGGGTAAAATAGGATTCATGAAAGTATGGATAAATTTCCATAGGCTGACAACTTTTATTCACAATTATCCATTAGTGTTTGTTGTTTGGGCTTATTTGCTTTATTGATGATTGTAATAGATGAATTGCTACTGCTTCAATATATGCCATCACCGAGAACTCGAAACTGGCATCTATTTATAGCCTAATCGAAATTTTGACAAAAACTTCTTCAGCAATCTGACATTTCACACGTTTATTATTAGACTTGAGATTGGTCCAGTCGGATCTCAAATTAGACTGAATCCAAGATTGAACGTTAACATCTATCGATGAATTGCGCCCACATTGTACCGTTGCCTACCGAACACGAAAATTCGGACAACTTTTTTCAAGTACGCTTTAGTTTCTATTCTACTTGCCTTGAATATATAAAATATTTTGGGTATCGTCGCTGTAGAGTTGTCAGACAAGAAAGGTTAAAACTCGGTGCCTTTTTGCGCTCCGTATCTAAGAAAATCAGTGTCGTGCCGCATGGTTCTAATAGGATGAAAGTCGTTTTTCAAAATTATCTTGTATCCAAGGAGCTAAAAAAAAGAAAAACATTCATGACCTTCATAAATTTTATAGCAAAATACGTAAAAAATTGTATTGTGAATAATGAAACGGGTAATAATTTGATGTATTTCAAAATCATCAATTAAAACAAGACGTTTGACTTCTAGGAAAATTCAAATAATAATATTAATGAAAATGGCCATTTAATCATTCACAATGCCCATTTTATTATTTTTTCAATCACTGGGTAGCTAAGATATACTTCTTTCTCGCCATATAAATGGACCATAGATTTAGTTTCGACTAACTGATAGATATCTTGCTAAAAGTACCTAAACATACACTCTACCACTCTTATGTCTTGACAAATTAAATTGACACGTTTGAAGCCGGTCGGAAAGTAAACTCGAATTTTCTTTGTCTGTTCAATATACAGAATAGCCATAAATCTTTCAATGAAAAATCATTTTTTGGATTCTCTCTATCACATAAAAAAAAGCCAAACATATTAAGAAAACGGCAGCTATTTTTCTACCAAACGTTCCAACAGATTCTTTTACTATGTTTCTTGATTTCTCGATAACTCCCAGAGATCAATCAATGATTTTCATGTCATTTTTAATCGATCATGCGTTCGAGCTTTGATATAACCTATGGCATCAAAACTGCACAAAGATCAGCAATTTTATCGGTATTTAGTACTGCGACTAATAGTAGAATTATATGATGATTCATCGTCGGAACAAGCGATTGCCCCACTCTCTCTCTGATTTCTCTCGGTTTTCAGAGAAAATCTCGATTATTCAGATAGTATTTTCAATGGCTGAAGCTGATCATAGCATTTGGATTTACGACTAAGTCTCGATATGTATACAGTCATCGATATTCATTATGCTTATGCATGCTTCTCGTGAATAAGAAGAAATGATTTCTTTCTCTCCATCGAAGCGTATGATAGAGAAAAGTTATTTGTATGGAAACAATAGAAACTTGTGAAGAAGTTTTAGAATCACATGTTCAGCACATCTGTTGTAAGTTATGTTTTCGTTTTCCTTTCCTTTCTGTTCTATCACTTTATATATTTTCCTTCATATCTTTTCCTCATATGTATTTTTCCTTTTTATTATCTGGTCATATGTATCGTTCCCTATACAATTATTTTCCTTTGTCACTCGTCATCCCTGAATAAGTGCTTCATCCTTTATGCATCTATCTTGGATATTTCCCTCTAACATCTAATCATCAACCGTATACTAAGTAGTCAAGACAGCCACAATAAAGAAATGAAATACGTGCCGTAAACCTATTCTACTTTAAGTTATTATTCTATAGATATATACTACACAAACTGTTAATTGAGATGGTCAAGTGTTCTAAATTGACGGAAAACATATTTATTTTCTTGTAATAACGAGGAGAAAACAAAAAAACTTCAGTGGTGAAGTCCTATTTAATCCTTTCAGTCTTTCGAGGTCTTGCGAAGTTCTTGACATACATTGGAGCGCACGGACAACTCATAAGAAAATCAGTGCAAGTATGGCTTTCAATGAGCTTATTTCAGCAGACATATAAAGTTTCATTGTTTTTATCAAAATTTTCACAGTTAGTATTAGTAATTCAAGATTTTCTTTTATGAAGCTAATGGTAGACTCACCGCGGCTGTGACTGCAGTTGATACAAATATTGGTATCGACAACACGACCAATCTTTTATACCTATATGCAAACGTCTTCTCTTCGCATAGTAATACTTGGCACTGAAGTTTATTGGAAAGTCATCGATTATGCGTGATTTCTGCAATATCGGAAAAATCATTAATTAATTGAGATTAATTAGCGACCTTTTAGCTGAAATCGTGTTTCATTGCCATAACTGATGCAATTTTTATTAAATGAGAAATTTCAGCTCTTAAAAACGTAGCATTTGCAAGAAAAGAATACTTTAGTGGAGGAATGTCTCAAGATATTTCTTTTCTATCGAAACGTCTCGACAGATTTTAACAGCAGTTGTGTAAAGAAAAGCAAGGTAATATCAAAATGTAGGTATGACTGTAGACATTTATCTCACCATTATCCCCGCTAATATTTACCACATCCAATTCTAATAATAATTCTCATTTTCATTGCGAAAGAATATTGATAACTCAGTCGCACAGCAAATTACTCGAAAAGTACATATTATCAATGCTAACAACTATATCTTAATATCATATTTGCATGCAAATATATGGATTCTGTTTTGCATCTGCTTATTAAATTGTCCTTTCTAAAGGGGTTTCATTGGTGCGCGATAATAATTCTAAGGTTATTTAGAAATTTCATTTACTCGAGTAATCATAGAATATTTATAAAGTTGGAAAACTCGATTTTTTCCTACATCAAAAGAAATGACAGTCAGGAATATATTTTGTTGATATATAACAAACGAAACTCTGTTGACTGTACGATTTAAAAGTTGTCCATATCAACTTTTCTCCGACGATATCATGCCTCTGCAATTAGTCTATATAAATAGACTGATGCGAACAATGTGACCAGGCTAAAGTTCAATCCACAGAATTTATTATAACTGAATGAGCCGTCCGAACGTAAAACCATCACCAAGAAATGATTTAGCACGTCATAGAATTACTACGTTGAAAAAGGCAATGATTATAACCGTCATCATTTAAATTCAAGAGAATCCCATAAGAAAAACTGAGCATAATAATACGATCTGAATTTCGTATATCTTTATACACTCATATGTAAATCGGTCAAAGTTTGAAGTTGAAATGTCAATCTGAAATGTTCCATAATCAGTAACGAATATTTCTGATTTTGAGTACTAAAAGCTTTTCCAATTAGTGAATTGTAGAATATGCTGAGAGTATCTGAACATTTAATAAGGCTGCCCGATATTTTCTTTTCAAAATAAATCCATGTTATTCAGTTAGCGATGAAATCAATGTATTAGTTAAATCAGACAATGTATCATGAGAAAGTTTTCGACTACTAGAAGTCTTTTATAATGAAAGTTTATTCCTCTTATGTGTGTAAGGTGTCTACCTTGAGCGTCGTAAAACATAATAGCAGGTTTTATACTATAAGAAAATCCAGATTCGAAAAGCCAGGTATTAACTACTGAATACGATCTCAGCAAATCGATAATAGTTCTTATTAAAAAGTGGAAAATCATTTTTATTCGTATGCACTTATTTAATGTTCATGTACTTGATTCTTTTCTTTAGTTCAAAGATTTATCCGTCGTATCAAAATTCGACCTCTCAGCATCAATTTCAAACAGAAATCAAATTTTACCTATAAACAAAGAATTTATTGTAAGAGATAGGCAGCTTGGTGCGTTACTCCTCTCTATGAATAATCGAGAAAATAGTAAAGAAAACAACAAGAAAAAAAGGTAACTATGTTCTAAATAGATTTTTGTTATTTTGACTTAGATCAATTGTAATTGACAACACATAGAGCATTTATAACAAGTCGATGTTGTTGGATTGCTGTAATAGTTTCATTATGCTGTATTCTTCTGGCAGCAGTTCTTGCAACAATTATCATCATCGGTATGAATTCAAAAGAAGTTAGTTAACTAAATTAATTCGAAAGTCTAAGACAATATCTGATAGAGATTAATTTCTGTCTGTCAAAATTTTCTAATCACCCATAATTTGTATGGATGAGACGAATCATTTCATCGATAATAAGCCTCGTCACATGATATAAGGAAAGTGAATATTCGATTCAAACTTTTTCTAGTGGGATTCGGCCAGTCACATGTGTCAAGTATGAACTGCTGTGTATCATATAGAGTTCAATGAGTTCGATAGCTCAGTATGTTTAAAATTTGAATCAACATAAGAAACAATTAAATATAAATAAAATTATTAGTTTTTACTATAGCGCAAAATAAAAAAATGTTCTCTAGAGATATTCGGTTCTCTCTCGATGCCACTTCCGAAATTTATATCATTCGACGAACTCTATCGATTGGTGCGCACTTCCCCATAACTAAGAAGAATCATAAGATTAAAAATTCTTCAGAAACTTAGACATACACCACAGTTGAATATGTCCTCGTATAAGTTACACTACAACATGTATCGTGCACAAAACTCACATAATACGACAAATCTATTGCAGTTCTATCAATTGACATATAGTTTATTGTAAATAATAGTACTTTATTAATGCTATGATCTCTAAAACCTATTATTTAAGACTAATATTAAGTGTTTCATTTATTAACTGATTCTAAAATGTCTGCTAGCGATGAAATGCGCCTTATTCGGCAAATATCGATCAGACTTTTGGATAAATGTACTTTTTTTGAGGAGCAGTTGTACAATTTTTAAACGTAAGTTTTCTTTAATTTTTCTGGTTAGACCAACACTAGGTATTTCACTTGATCATCATATGCTGTTCAATCTGTGGCACTTTATCATGCTACACCTTTTGAATTAATTTTTAATATGTAATGTTGAACATTCTTTGTATCATCGGATTTGGCTTCAACCTTTGTGTTGGACACCAAAGAAAATCATCGGATAGTTCTCATACGTTCGATCCTTGTTTTCTTCTAGCAGTTTGTCTGGATATTTTCTGGGTGATGTAATCTGAGCTAATACATATAACAGTTTATTAAAGTTGGCCTAAACTAAGTATGCTCAATGGATAAAATACTCGCCTCAAACAGACTCAAATTCAGAATGGATTCAATCCACTTTGGTCTTGAAATTTATTATCAAATCAAACTCTGTAGAGAATATAATTTGTTTCAACTTTAGTGAGAAATTTTTCATAAATACCACAAGTATTTTATTAATATTCACAAGATTTGTGTTTTTCTTTTGATCAATTGAGAGAAGAATGAATCTACATCACTATTAAGCTTAAATATTGAGGAGAACAGACAAAAAATTGATAAATCTTTTTCACAATGTTAATGGTATCTCTGCGCGTAGCTTGCTCAATTAATAACTAATATTGTAATTTTTCTGATTAGGAGTGAACTTAAGGATAAAGTTCTGCTAATAAATGTTCACATTGGTCTATATGTTAATTATATTTATTGAAGAGAATCATAAAAAAAGAATTAGCATCATTGGAATCAAGTCCAAGACATTTTGTATAGAAAATACACCAGAGTATGTAGAAATAGTACTAAATTTCATGACGCTTCCTTAATAATATGTATAAATAAAGGATAATTTCAACAATTTCTTGGACACACAGTATAGTCTTGGACGAATTGCAGAACAGTGCCAATACCCACATACACACTATCTGTACAAGAAACAGCTGAAATATCCTTGATTGTACATACTATTATGGAAACAATGTGCAATGTAGCACCATTTCTACATGCTCTGGCATATTTTCAGTGTAAAATGTCTGGGATCCGATCATAGTAACAAGTAGTTCTTTTTCATTTTTCTGTTCTATTAATATCGAGTAAATAGACTAATGCAAATACTGATTACCAGAACTTTACCTGTAGACGTACCACTAGCAGGAATAATTGTTATGTTAGATAATCACTAAACAAGTACCACAAATTGGTCACACTAAAGTCGTAAAAGTGATTTGTCAATAATTTGGCTTCCCTTGTAAGTTATAATTTATCGAACATAGTTCAAGATAATTCTTGGAAACAGAAAATGATATTGACAGGGAGTTAGATAAGTACATAATAGCTTGTTAGAATAGCTAATATCCACGTTATTTGAATCTTTGTCAACAAAAGTATGCAGATATTTTATCTTTATTTGAAGAAAAACGATTTTTGAAAAACATTCATTCTTTCTCATCATACCAACACAAGAATATATCATGGGATTTTCATGAGCGAATCGAAAAGTTGGAATGATTGCTTAATTGATGGCAGCACATATATAACTCTCAAACGTATTTTTGTCATAGAACCTTTTGAAACTAGTTTGAAAACGAATTTCAAAGATATCAATTCGATTAACGAAGAATATCATGATCATGCCAATTTATTTATTATCTCTTTGCTTCCTATATTTTCTCTCTGTAGTTATGTATTTTCTTCTTATACCTTTACCTTCTGAGTATGGTCATAATATTTATCAATTAGACAAGCTAAAATCCGAAATATCTCTACAAATATTATCATCAAGAACATTGATAGCAGAACACTTCCGATTTCTTACATTTTTTTTTTGTTATACAAGCGATAAATTTTTGTTTATTTTGGTAGCAACAAGATCAGACACAGTAACGACTACAACGAGTAAGTTGTCAAAAATGAAAATTGACAGTAAACACTTATGATTGTTTTTCAAGTAACAACTACAACAGCGACCAGTTCAAGTTCGAATGTCACACAAATTTTACATAATTTCCTTTTATTTTTACTTAAGCTGCGACGACAGATACAACAACAACTTCAAGTACGACCACAACAACAACAATTACATCATCATGTGAGGAGAAATGTATTGTTACGTGATATGTCTGTTTCACTATATTTTATTTTATTGAAGCAACAACATCAACAAGTTCAAGCACAAGCACATCAACAACTAGCAGTTCGACTGAAAGTAACAAGAAAAAAAATGTTTTTTCTTCAGAATGAACAATGAAACGTATGCTTTTTTTATTTACTGAAGCAACCACCACAGTAACAGATATCATTGGCTGTATTCGAAGTATATCTTCAAGTAAAGTTACTCATCAATAATGATTTTTGTTTCTTTCTTTTTAGCAATACTAAGTTCAACAGTGAATAATACTTGTCAGTCACTTATTGATCAATCATTAACTTATATGTATTGTCATTGATTCTTTTAGGTAGAGATCTTCGTTGGAATCAAACAGGTGTGGTTGTTGCTACTGGGTTTAAGAAACCATTGGCATTGTCTATTGGTGCAAATGATTCTATCTACGTATGTGACAAGGACGGCCATAACATTGAAAAATGGGACCAATGTTCATCAAATGGTGTGGTAGTAGCAGGTAGTAATACTAGTGATCCGGGTTCAACTTCGATATTATTAAACCATCCGGAGGACGTTACTTTTGACACAAATGGATATATGTATGTACCTGATACTGACAATGATCGAGTACAACGCTTTTCTTCTGATTCTAATAATGGTACCACTGTCGCGGGAACCGGAACTGCAACAAATACATTGACCGGTTTGAATAAACCACAGGCGGTTGCTGTTGATTCAAATTCTAATATTTATATTGCTGATGAGGGCAACAAACGCATAATGAAATGGGTTCCAAATGCAACCAATGGTACTATTTGGCTAACTGACAACGACATA
>CAJNSZ010003230.1:0-11825 GCA_905329745.1 Rotaria sp. Silwood2
TTAGAAAAATCAGATTTTTAATATTAAAATTTATCACCAATAAGTCACGATCACGAGCTATTCGGTCACGATCATGATCTATTTGGCCACGCTCACGATCCCAGTCACGATAATTTTTCGAAAACGAGTCACGGTCACGAGAGGCCGTGACCGTGACCATTTTGCAGAAGTCTATTTCTAAGCCGTCTTTTTTAGAACATCGTTTTTGTATTTTTGATTTTTATGTATAAATGCTTTTGCATCCAAATCAGTTGTCTCCATTCAATGTGTGATTCCATTTTATAATCATACTTATATGGTCTGTTCAAAATCAAAAACAGCTGATGGTATTCATAGTAAGAATTATGTCTGGCGAACTCTATAAATTACAATAATTAAAAAGAAAAGATGCACTATTGTAGTTTAGCGCTCTCTACAAATCAGTGATAGTTAAATTGAAATAAGAAATCTTAATTTTTAGCGAGCCCAATAAATTTCAGCAAGTTTAAAAATATAAATGAAAGTTTAAGCCGTATTAAAATTGTTGTCAGTAATTTTCTTGAAATTTGAAAACCGAAAATTTGAGACCTTGGATTTTTTTCAATTTGAATAAATTAAATCTAAAACACAATTGAAACTGAATTTAACAGATTTTGAATTTCGATTTTATGTTCGCAGATGAGAACACACGACCATAAGACGGTAATTCAGATCAATAATCCCATTGGTATACTTTATCGTAAATCCTATTGACCGTTGATGATGTCTATGAACGTTTCCAGATATTGATTCTAAATGCTGGTCACAGGTATATCATTTTTCATCAGCCCTTTCAGGAAGGGTTTTGGGGACTCAATGAGTAGGTTTACGATTATCAAGAACCTTTACGAGGGGTTCATGAAAGTGCAACGCATAAATAAAATCTTTTAAGAGTTTATTAATATTATCAACCCTTGCATAAACGTTTTCAGCAGAGTATCTGAAGTTCATAAACCCCTTAATAATTCCTTCTCTAAGGATTTCTGGAAGGGCTTATGAGCCTTTTATAAACGGTAGAACAGGGTATCATATTCGTTGCACTTTTCACAACCCTTTAAATGTTTATTCTTCTGCGGATTTTTTTACAAAGCACAACCACACCCTACCCACAGCCACACCACTTCTACGCACATCCACACCTCCTACACCTTTCCGCACTCACACCTAAAAGTGATCGAAAAGTTACGGTTTTTAACAGAGTGATATTTTAGTTCAAAAATATTAGATGTTCGAAGTACCGGAAGATATTGCCCGAAAACTGTCAAAATTTCTGTTTCTAAATAATTTTTTATCCTCCTTCAAACTGGCAGTTGCATTTCAAAGACTAAAATTTTTCCGCGACTGACCCTTTCTTGATCTTTATAAGAATAAAACTTATATCTTCTTTTGATAAAATCTGCGTTTTTACTAATCAAATTTGAATTTTTTACTAATACTTGTATATAATAACCGATCATTTTATAATTCACTCCTAACTATTTCACTATTAATCGTTCGATATTTACACTACCCATTTGTACACTTTCTTACTGATTGTCTCGCATTTTTTACTTATCAAAACTTATCTTCCCTAATAAAAATATGACAACAGGACAGTATCACTATCTCTGAAGTATTTACCATTGTCGATATTAGGCAGAGAAATACACTACAATAGGAATATCTTGTGGTACTCTTTTGTATTTCTTAATTCAAATACTATGTTTAAAAGCAGAATTATTTTTGTTTGCTCTAGATAAACAAAAGGTTCAATTCTCAAAGTACGAAATTTGCAATGACTCAACTATTATTTCATTTGTCTCTCCAAAGAAAGAAAGCAAAGCACAAAAACAATATGATGACAATGGTTTCACTGAGAAATGAGTCGTTTTTTGATTAAAACATTCCTGAATAACTTCCATGAATACATTCAAATTTATTCAGTTCCTTCGCGACATGGATTTCGCAAAGAATGCGAATTTTCGAGAAAAATCGAAATACTAGGTATTATGACCACTATATATATCGTTAACAATGTGATTCTACTATTTTTAGGTTAATATTAGATGATATTATCAATGTATTTTTTTATGTAAATATTTCATACTAATATCCTGTGCCCTTTGATAAGATCTAGCAAAACAAAGATATCAGGTCGTGTGGTTACTATACAAACTCACATCAACATGCACATGTAGACTCACATCCACGGTCAAATGCACACCTATATAGGTTCCGAGCTCTTTAATTTTGGATTTGAAAATAGTTTACTCTTTCGAGTTGAATTCTTTGGTAATCCAAAATCTGAAGAATTCAGCTTTTCTCCTAGTGAAGAACCTTTAAGTCTTGTCAGGATCGCACTTCTCATGGTCGTCTCCACACGTTCACACGTCTTTCGTTCTATCGTCTTCCAGTCTAGGGCGAACGAATCGGTCCCTGACACTCTATCAAGTTTTTTGTGCATAATCATATATTCATAGTAAGGTATAATATGAATACTTCTCTTTTCTGATCACTGATTTTTCTGTCAGTATTCAGGTGTCACTAACATTGATGGGGCATGTCATCTCGCGTAATATTGTCGCATCCTTTTATCGGTCATCTCCAATAAACAGAAACATCACATGACATTCTTTTCGCGATCGTGGGACCGTT
This sequence comes from Rotaria sp. Silwood2, assembly GCA_905329745.1. Taxonomy (NCBI): domain Eukaryota; kingdom Metazoa; phylum Rotifera; class Eurotatoria; order Philodinida; family Philodinidae; genus Rotaria; species Rotaria sp. Silwood2. The sequence continues at coordinate 2,653 of CAJNSZ010003230.1, forward strand.
GACGTAATGAAAAGTCACATGACCAACGTAAGAAACGGGCGTAAGATGATGAGATGTACTGACAACATGTGCGTTGTCATAAAAGAATCGATCTAAATGAATTTTAGTTACTCCTTTTTGTTTCTGACAGTACATGAACGTGACATCATTCCATACTTGAAAAGGGCATTCTTTCGTGAAAATTGCAGGCATGATTGATATGAATGCGGCTTGAGAAAGAACCATAGCGCCACCTCCACATAAGTATGCCCATCGTGTCATCCACATATCATCCCAAATATACCCGATCGATAACAGTAATCGATGATCAAAGAACTTCAGATAAGATAGAAGTGCAGACACATTAATCCATGTGTCATCATCTGTAAACACAAATCATTTTGTTCTTTGAATCAATTCAGACCTATCGCGTATTAGCCATTATGAAACATAGAATTGGCGATATTGTGCATCCTCTCTTGAAGGTTTGTTTTCAAGCTGAGGCAAAGTCGTCAAAGGAATACTAGCATTAACAACATCAGCAAAGATGAAAAAGTTCCCTTGAGACCATTGCAACCATGTTTCTGTGAGAAGCTTGGCCTTATGAACAAATTGTGCACTGCCAATTACACTAAATAAGACATCTTTGGGATCTAATGCTGTTGGCAAAAGAGGCCCAAAGTCTGTAACAAATCCGAGTTTTTCAGCAGATTCAGTTTGAGAAAACTCGTTTCGAATCATTCGAAAATATTCAAAATCATTTAAATAGTAGCGATTGCTGCGATTTTTGGCCCTATTTTACAATGTTTCATTAAGTTTGAGATCTTCTGTTAACACATCTCTATATGTAGATTTTGCAGAGGACTTTTCCTGTTGTTCTACCAATTTAAGGAATGCATCGAATGGCGTCGGCTTGAGCTTTGTCAAAAAATCTCGGTAATACTTGACTTGAGACTGATCAATGAAAAGTAAGACAAGAATAATTTGTATGACTGCGAAGAGAATAGTATACAAGATAAAGCGTCTGAAAAGTGTTTCGCAAGGACTACACCATAATTGATTGGAGCTGTAATTTGATGTGCTGAACTGAGATTCCAGGATAGTTATTTTCAGTACTAAAAGATTTCTAGCGGTATTGAAAGGTGTGCATAAATGCCTGAAAAGCAAATAAAACTAGTGAAAAGAAGTAAAAACAAGAAAGAAAATCTAAGAATAGCAACTACTTATCAAGAACAACAATCAATGGTTATATTTTCCCCAAGTGGCAACAATTCACTATATCGTCAGTGCAGGCAAAAGAAAAAACAATTCGTCAACAGCTATTATGGTTGGCAACCCCCAATTGGTGGTTGAATTCTCGCAACTGTTGGGGGGGAGGGGGGGGAGTGTCATGAAAAAAAGTAAAAAGAGTTTGTCTACTTATCTGTCTGTTTGTCGCAAGGTCAAAAAAACATCAGAGGCAAAGTATATTTAAGCGTAACTTCTAAAGTTTAACTACAGGTAATTGAGCTTGGGAGATCTGAATCCGAGGTCGAATTTTACACCAGGGCTTCCCATTGTGTGGAAAGTCGACCAATCAGAAAATGGGCTTATTTTAAGCGTTTTGTACCTTTTGATGAAACTTTATTATAGGTTATCGAGGGCCAGGATTCTGAATCTGACATCGGATTTTGCATTTAAGCTTCCAATTAGTTAGAATGCCGTCCAAATAGAAACGATCTTTTTTATTTAAAGTCTTTTCAACCTTTTGAGAAAGCTTTGTAATAGGTTATCGATACCCAAGAATCCGAATGTCAAGTCAGTTTTTCGGTTTGAACTTTCATTGATCAGAATAAGGACTGATCAGAACCGAGGGTTTATTCCATCGACTCAAGGGAGGGTCTTATGAAATAAAATGAGTTTGTGATCTGGCATTCATTGGAAGAGCAATGCATTCAAATGTGTTAGCGTGGTTACAGGTTTTATAATCGGAGTAACATCAAATATATATGAAGTTTTTTTAGGTCACCAGTTTAGTGAATTAAATATTTTCGGTGTTCGGCTATGAATCCGTCAAGCTTTATTCGACTAGCAATAATTTAATGTGTTTCAGTTTCTTTCATTACTAGCTGGTGTGGTCAGGAAAGTTTGATGGGTAATTCGAACATTTTCTGTGATGCTAATGTGCAATCAGTGATATTTTTATATGCTGTGCGCTTGACCTCAGCTGATGAATTGCATCAAATCAGCTCCATTGTAAGTTGTCTTATCTAGATGTGATTCCCGAAGTAGATATGTGCCAGAGAAAAAAATAACGTACAGAATTTCATTCACGGAAAGACGCACTTAGGGCTCCACCAACATTCCGATCCACACCGACAAGGACTTCTAAAACTCGAAGTCTAGTTTTAGTCAATCCGACATTAACGGTATAAAATTCTACTCTCATTGTATTTCTTTCTGGTTAACGAGGGAGCATATCCAACTGTTCAATTTGCTTTTGGATCGGACATATGCGCAAATGACAGACCTCAGTGAATGATTAAATGCCATAGAATGATTTGCTTTTCCAGCCTTCTCTAGTTGAGTTATGGGACTTTTACTTGACTTTGGCTTATGGGTATAATATTCTTTTGAGTACCTGAATGATCAAATTTCAAAACGAAATTTTGCTCATAGGTAGGCCTTATAAGCACTAGAAACTTTCCAAAGTTTAAGCCAGAATGAATGTATCCTTATCGAGATATTCATATTTTAAAGAAACACCTGTTTTGAGCTGTTTCAAAATAGAGACATTTTCATGACAAGCTGATATCTCGATAAAGATACACGCATTCTCAATCCTGCACGAATCGAGTCTTCACAATGGAAATTCGTATGTTTGTCCGGTATCTGATTGGTTGACAAGGAACCAATAGAAATCGAGTTTTTCGAAAGCTTTCTGCCCGTCGGTAACTTCGTGCGTCGAGTTCGAATCTGAGCTTTATTTTTCTCAAAACCCTATTGCTCGACTAGGGACCAATAGAAATTGAGCTTCTCGGAAAATTGCCCGGTACAGGTAATTCAGTGCGGGGACTTCAAATCCAAACTTCATTTTCCTCGACATCCTACTGGTCGACCAAGAACTAGTAGAAATCGTGATTCTCGGAAAATGACTATCTATAGATAATTCTAGGCGGGAAATTCGAATCTGAACTCCATTTGCCTCCAAACTCCATTTGTAGATTAAAAATCAGTAGAAACTAACTTTCGAAAAGAAAGGCTCAACAAAGGTGTTCAGAAAAGCGAAGTTTTAATTGAATGTGCTCTCTGTATGGCTGGAAACACTAATTTCAGAGTTTGATACATTGTACATAATGGAGCAGGTACAACCAATCAGATTCTTTCTCAAATATTTTTTGATCAAGAAGATATATTCTCGGTGTTTCTTCTACCAATTAAATGTTTTTCTCAGATTTTTCTGAACAATGATATTGGTTTTTAGCTTTTCTTCAATCATTGAATATCTTTATGTTCATTGTCACTTTTCGTTATGAGAGGGTCATCCGCATCAAATTGGTTGTATGTTTGTTTGTTTATTCAATTATTCAGAATGCAATATACGCTCAAAAAGTGGAAACTGATCGATGTGGGGAATAGGGCACTGTAACAGCTGTTGAAGCATCAAAATCTATAGTTTGTAGAATGAGACTTGATCACAGGCGGTCGAAGATAAAAAATTAATGCAACAACTTTTTTTGTGTAAGGTTACGATCTCTGCAGAGCGATTTTTCAAAAGGAAGCAGGCACATTGTGTTTAAAGTCCAAATACTATCTCTTGGCCAGAATTTGACGCGAGCTATTTCATACAGTGCTTACGTGAATGGCTTACACGAAAATGGGAATATGGTACATAGAAGCGACGAGTGGAAAGTGGCGCTCAGAAGGCGCGCCGACGATCGACGAGAAGCTGCTTTCGTGTCTTCAAATGAAAGACGTTTTTACAGAAAGTTTTGGTGGAAATGTTTAATATTTTTCTTGAGTGGTCGACAACGATAACAAGGATCCAAAAAATATCACTCGATCAAGGCCACAATTATTTTTTTGAGAGTATTATGTTATTGTCTTTATTCGCTGCTTTCAGGATTGAATCAAGCGAGGCCCAACGGCCGACGCGTTACTTGTTCTGTTCTGGCTTAAACTTTGGGAAGTTTCTAGTGCTTAAAAGGCCTACCTATGTGCAAAAGTTCAGTTTGAAATTCAATCATTCAGGTATTAAGAAGAATCTTATGCCCGCCATACGACAAAATCAAGTAAAAGGCTCATAACCCGACAAGAGAAGGCTGAAAAACCAAACTATTCTAGGGCATTTAGTGACTCACTTAGGTCTATCGTTTTCGCACATGTTTGGCCCAAAAGTGATTGAACAGTTGGATATATTCCTTCGTAAGTATTCGAGTATTCGCACATTTTTTCAGGAGTTCTGACTCGAGTAAGTTCTATAATCATTATAACTCGAAGAAGCTAGAATAAAAAGATATATTTGTACATGAGGTCACAAGTTTTATGATAATAGGAGCATAACCAACTATTGTTTTAATGTATTCAAATAGTGGAGCGATTACAGTGAGTGGCGCTCCGGATGGACGTCGACAAACGACTAGTCGCAGATACTGCAAGCGCACTCTAGATTCACTTTAGATAAGATCTATGTAAAAAGTAGGCTTTTTTTAGAACATTCCACTAAGATTTCCTTAATGAGGAATTCTAATAAAATTCTGACTTTTCAGTTAGGTAATTAGGTTGAAGAAATAAGGAATAATTCAAAATAAAGTGTTCCTTTGGCACTGCCCATCGAAAATTCACGTGTTATCATCTAATGACCTTTCGAAGTAAGAGCAGCCTGCAATTCGATAGGGTCTAAATCAAAGAGGATGGTCTTATGGGAGAATAGAAATGCACATGGCGACGACTGTCTGCGATTGGCGCTCTGGAGAGGCTCCGAGGAGGAACTAGCTGCTGTCCTTGAAATCCCTTGAAAGAACGCGTCAAGCTGTTAGGATTCATCGGAACAATATCAACGGTCTAAATCTGATGGGTTTTAGTAGGAATCCGAAGTGTGAAAAACAGAAATATTTTCAAATACAGAATGAGAACAGTTTTTCTGTACAGGCACAATATCTGAATAGTACATTGGATCGTAAGCATGAATCAAAGAATTTATATTCACTCTATGGAAAACAAAATCGAATGAAATAAAATGAGTTTTTCTGTTGGTATTTGTTCTTGTTGGATTAGAAACTGTATTTTCTTAACTATATTGCCAGTTAATACAGTATATGTTGACTTTAGACTGTGTCTAAACGTATGAATAAGTATAAAGGGATAGTGAATGGTGTGACCTTTTTCATTTTTATTAAAATAGTTTTGAATTAATTGACTTTTTTGTTCCCTAGACTGAAACGATAGGGTCTAGAAACCGAAATTCACCCGTATCTGTCTGCAACACATGGTACACATGACCACATCGATGATAAAAGTGACCACACGGGTGATACAAATGACCACAGCTATGACACGAGCGACCGCAGAAATGGTAAAAATGACCACATGGATGGTAAAAGTGACCATACGGATGATACAAATGACCACACGAATGGTACCAGTGACCATAAGGATGATACAGTTGACCGAAAAATGGTAGAATGGACCGTTCCAATGATATAAATAACCGCAAGTAACGCTCATCAACAGTCGATTCGCTCAACCCTAGACTGGGGCACTGGAGAGAAACAGAAATTCGCCTATATCTGTCTACTTCTGTCTATCTGTAACGGTTCCTACATATCACCAAAACAATGGCACTATGACCATAGCGGCACAACAAATAACCACAAACTGGTCATGCCAACCATACATATTGCCCTTTGAACCAAACGTATGAGCATTTGATTATACTTTTGACCATTTATGCCACATATTTGGCCTCGACAAAAGAGATGGCACAAATGACCAAAAGTATAGTCCAATGCTCATACTTTTGGTTCAAAGCGCGATATGTATGGTTGATATGACCAGCTTGCGGTTATTATATGATGTCGCTATGGTTATAGTGCCATTGTTTGGGCCACATGTACAAAGTGTTAGAGATACACTGTAAAAAAGAAAGGTGTTTTACCGAACCCTTAAAAAAGGTTCCGTAGATACATACAGCGTCCAAATATGTCCAAAGTCTCAAAAAAAGGATAAAAAATATATGAAACCTTTAAAGGTTCTTCGCGTGTACCGAGGGGAAGAATCTTCTCCTACGAAACCTTTTACAAAGTTTCGTACAGCAAAAAAAGGTTTCGTAGGAAAAATACGAAACCGTTAGAGTTTCGTATTAAACCCTACGAAATCATTAGTTTAGCGCGAAATTCTAACGGTTTCGTATTTTTCCTACGAAACCTTTTTTGCTGTACGGAACTTTGAAAAAGGTATCGTAGGAGAAGGTTCTTCCCCTGGGTACACGGGAAGAACCTTTAAAGGTTTTATATATTTTTTTATCCTTTTTTTGAGACTTTGGACATATTTGGACGCTTGTATGTATCTACGGAACCTTTTTTAAGGGTTCGGTAAAATACCTTTTTTTTTACAGTGTAGGCAGAAGTAGACAAATATAGGCGAATTTCCGTTTCTCTACTAGTCCCTCGGTCTAGGATTGAGCGAATCGACTGTTGATGAACGTTACTTGTCGTTACTACGGAGCGTTTTTGACTATGGATGAAATGCAAAAGATAGGACTGAATATACTACTAATATTGGCCCTATTGTCAAATTATTAGAAAAGCCAGCTATTTTGTACCTGTTTTCTCTATTATTCGAACAGACTCGGGCGCCATTTTTTGTGAGTAGATAGCTGTTAGTATGTGCTAAAAAACTGGAAAAGATATTGAAATTTTAAATGCTTGGATAGTAGCTTTTAGTAAGACTACATTGATATTTCTCTATTAAATATATAGGATTTGACAGAATAAATCACTTCGACCTGTAGCATTTCAAAAGATCCCGGCACCATTGATTGTGCATTGACAGCTCTTATCATGCCTTCAAAAGTTAGCAAGACACGGAGATTTGGAATGCTTCGACAATATCTTTCAAATCTTCAAGACATTCAAGGGATTCACACCTTGACATCCTATAAGTTGAGTATACCAATACCATTGTGACTTTATTAACAGGTGTTGGCCAAACATTTCAAATATGCGTATCCTTGCAGCTTTGAAAGGCATAAAAAAAGTCATTTATTCACAAAAAATGGCACCAGTGTCTGTTGAAATGATGAAGAAAAGAGAGAGAAATTAGCTGGGGGTTTTGATAATTTTCAAATAGGATCGACTTTGTAAAGGCATCTACCCCCGTTCTTTTACGTGGTAAAATCTATGATCTCAGGAAATGTATGCATAGATAGGCGAAGGTTTTAAACTGGGATGTAACAATAAATTGTAATGTATTATTATTATCAAAAAGCTATATTTTTAACCTTGTATTTTGTTAAGGTATTCTGACTTGTCGAATTTCTAGTAGCTATAACTTGAAGAAAGAAATATAAAGACATATATGTAGATGGGGTCATATCTTTCATGTTAAATGAACAATAAACAACTACTGCTTAACTGAACTGAAATAAAGGGAGCGACTAGCCGTGAGTGGCGCTCAAGAAAGGCGTCGGTGAACGACTAGCTGCTGATATTGCAAGTGCACTGCAGATTCACCTCACAAAAGATTTACGGGTTCTCCAAAAAGTATTCGGACACCCCAATGTTTTTTCATATTTCTGATTTGTTTTCAAATAGTTTTGATTGTGAAAATTATCTTTATTTATTGAAATATTATGCCAACAGATAGAGCTCGCTTTGCTCGTTCTAGCGGTGTGCAAATAATATAATTTTGATGACAGAAAAGCGAGGACCTAACATATTGGAAAATCGGACAATTTCATTAGAAACGTTCTCGCAATGCGAGATGACTATCAAAAGTGCTGATTTTTTATAGATAATCTAGTTTGAAGTACGAACTTTCGACTGGTAAAAAAAGAAAAATTTTATGTCTTGTTTTTGCTTGGTAAACCAAGAAATACGAAAAGACATGGGAGCGTCCTGATACTTTTTGGAGTACCTGTATGTAAACGCTAGATTTTTTTGAGAATACTACAATAAGGCTTCCTTAATGAGGAAATTCAATAAAACTCTGATTTTCTCGCTAGACAATGAAATTGACAAAATAAGGAATTGTTCACAGCAAAGCTTCGATTTAGAAATTTCCGTCGAGAATTCTCGTTCTACTGATCTAACGATTTTTCGAAATAAACCGAGTCTGGGATTAGGTGCAGTGAACATAGAAAAAGATGGTCTTATGGAAAAATAGAATTAAACATAGAAGCGGCTAGCCGTGAGCGGCGTCCCGAAGAGGCGCTGCGCTGGACAATTTCCTGAATGAACGCTTCGTTTTGTTGGGATTCGTCAGATAAATGTCAACAGTGCAGATCTAATGGGTTTGAGTAGCGACTGGCAGTGGCAGGGATCTGAGAAATATGTTGAAATAAAGTATAAGAATGGTTTTTCTGCAAGTGCACAATATTTGAATAGTACATTTGACGAAAACATAATTCAAAGCATACATATTCGCTGTATCAGAAGTAGATATGAATGACATAAAAATGAGTTTTTCTGTTGGTATGTGTTCTTGTCTGTGTTCATTCACGTGTCGGAATCTTTACGGGTATATCCAAATTACCTGTGTACTCGGACGGCTACCTTCAGTAGAAACTTCTTCCAAGCATAGTATTTCGATTGCAGATCAGATCTTATATGAATTTTTTTAAACCTAGAAGTTCAGCTAACTTCTTAGTTTTCTAGGGGAGGCTCTAGGAAACAAGGTTGTCGACTGATGTACTAGTAGGCATACAGATTTTTAGTAGGATTTTCAAGGAGTATGGCGCGTTTTCACAATAGTGTCGCGAATGCATTTTGCTTCGTGACCTCTCAGAAAACTGAATATAAGCCTTGTTTTCGAGCGCATGCGAATACTGCCAGCGTAATGTAGTTCATTTAGGTTTCTGTGAAGTCTTGATGCGTAGATATCAATTTGATTAGATAAAGGACGGGGGGCGATTTCTACAGAAATCGGCCCAATTGAATTTTAATGATCTGCTCGGGTAGAAACAAAGGAAATAATGGTAGAAAGTCTGCCTTATA
>CAJNSZ010003231.1:0-11825 GCA_905329745.1 Rotaria sp. Silwood2
TGAGGGTATAAGTGTGGAGTGTGTTTGCAATATCTTTTTCACTCATGCTCACCCACCCACCCACACCGACCTTCCAGTTGGAAAAAGCCTAATAATTTTGCCAAGAATAAATATGAAACAAAACCTGCTGCGATCATATAAAATAGGGTCTGGGTGTGGGTACAATATCTTTTTCACCCATACTCACATATCCACCCACACCCCAAATAAAACATTCAAAAGACTTCCAATAACTAGTACCTCAGTCAACTGAGAGTAGAGGAATTTTAGCATAATATTAAAACCTGTATCACCGCCACTGGGATATTTTCTGCGTCTACCTTGTGCTTTTTTCTTCGTACATTCGTACATATGTGTACATGATTGGTATAGCTGTGATAAGAAGAATGAAACGCTTCAATAACTACGCATTAATACACTCGTATGTATGTTCTATTTGTTAATATGGGGAAATTTCCAGGAATATTTGATTTCTCTTGCCTATATCGATTTACTCACCGCCACAATTTTTGTCTTCTAAAGACGAAAAAACAATATTCACTCTTTTAATTACTTTATATCTGTTCCTCCTTGAAGTTAAAGAACGATAATTTATGCATCAGTGACTACACGTATTTAACAAGTTAAAACGGTAGTGTTTTCGCATCGTTACTTCATTTTTGTAACTTTTCATTCTCGAGTCTACTGAAGTTAAGTCTTCTTTTTATATTCAAACCGTCGCTGAACATTATTCTACGGTAATTACGAATATAATATTTTTTCAAATATGATTTTAGCAAAGTTTCACACAAGATTCAAGGATTAAGATGTCTAGAGGAACACAATCAATGATTGTTTGCAGACTCTGACAGATTACGTCGGATACATGAGATAAGAACCACACAGTGTTACATGATGTGAATTGTGCCCGTTCTTATCGTCCGTGTGTATGATCTTATATTGTTCTTTTTGAAATATTAAGATCAAATGAAGTTTTGCTACATAAGTTACGCGATTCAAAATTATTGCAGTGATGATATCATTTATAAATTCACAAAAATGCACGTGCATGTGTAGGTTCGGTGTATCAGAAATTAACACATTCACACCAGATATCTATGGCGACATATAGACTAGCCCAATTAATAATGCTTCCAATTGACATCCAATCAAGTTCAAATAAAATCTTTGTTTAGATTCTATTGAATTGGACTAGTGTACTACTAAAAAGTTCTTAAATATATGATAATTTCATGAAAAAGTAGGGAAAAATAAAGTTATCGTCGAGTCCGAGCAAACGCAAGAACTATTTGAACTACTACGCGGAATCTAGTACCACTAGCGAGTAGAAGAGGAAAAAACTGAACAAAGATTTCATTCGAATTCGGTTGGACTTCGGTACTGAGCAGTGCGTATGGGCTACAACTTGGGTACGTAGAAGTCGGCGTGAGGACCTCTGAAGGACTTAAGAATAGGTCTGTAGAAGAACTGGAAATTAGGCCAGCTTTTTGGCTTATAAAAAAACTGAAAAATATTTTACGATAGAAACTATTTAAAAAATCGATTCCAGTGACTCAAAAAATAAGTAGATATAATTTTGGATGGAGAAATGAGCACGTATTTTGAGATATTTCGAATTTATTTGATGAGTCTAGCTATCTTCATGTAATAAAAATTGATCATTTGGATTTGTTAAAATGTTACTCTTCATCGATAGATTTGAAGTGCATAAAAACCTGAAGAAGAAAATTTCATATGAAGTCATTGATATTTTGATCACTGAAGTGTTTTTCGATTATGATCATGTAGTGGGTGGGTGTGGGTGTTTGTGTGGATGTGAATTTGGTTGGACGCTGGAAGGGATGTGGATTCTCCTGTTCTATATGATATCATACTCACACCCACACTCTTCTACGAATAAACTGCACTTTCTTTGTAGTACATCGGTTTTTTTGACAGATGAAAAAGCAAAATTTTTTTCTTGAAGTCAATAAGATTACTTAACAAAGGGTCTGTATAGACATGTTCTTATAAATATAAAGTTTGAACATGCCTCTATCATTGAGGAAAAAGTAAACTCGTTTGCTGAAGGCCTAATAGAGATATTCAATTTTTTGTCGGGTGCGTGACTTTTGGGCCATCCTGTGTTTATTTATTTATTTTTAGAGTTGAATACTTAGATCTGTTTTTAGTCTAGATATACCATTATACAAAGAACGATATTTTTTAATTGAAAAAAGAATTCTAGTTAACTTTTTCTTTGCTTTTCTTAGTGGTTTTTATTCATAATTCTAAGGTGAATTAGCTTGGAGTTTTCTTGAATGAAAATTCGATTAAAATTCACTGATCTTTGTACATTTCCTGCGTAGAATTCAAAATGATTTTTGCATTGATCTCTAATGCATTTGTTAAACATTTTCATTTGAATTTATTCTGTTGAAAGAAATTTTCTTTTGTTTTTCAGAAAATAATAGTCTTTTGAATAATATTTAATTTTAGATGTTTGAAGAAAGGACCTCATTGAATTTCTCAAACTCTTCAATATATAGACAAACAAAATATAGCATTTTATAAAACTCTTTATGATCCATCAACTAATCGAAAAGAAATTTAATTTTCATCCATATTTAATATATTCGAAGATATCGTAGACTGATTTAAATTCTTGAGAATTTAAATATAAGAAGTTGATAGATACAAAATGGTCTCAAGAATGTTTGAAAATAAATTTATACGGATTTAATTTTTAACTAAGTTCGATATAGTTATGGATATTGTTTTATTTTCTGCAATCGATAGTTTTCATTGTTGAATCATTCATATTGAAAAAGGAGTCGATTTTTTTCAGTTTAAAATTTATTGTGATTATATGATTATTCGATATTTTCAGTTCTGTTGAATGTTGATTCCGAGTATCTAAGTTGAATCGGATTTATGCATAAATCTCTCGAAAAATCAATAGAAGTTTTATATGAATGTGAAAACTAAAATCTTTCGATATTTCTGTACATCTTACACGTCTAGATGTCAGGAGACTAAAAATCTTTCTCTTTATCAATGAAGAAGTTATGCATATCGATTTCTAAGGAATGTTGTATTAATTCAGAAGACATCACCAGTGTTCCAGTTTCATCACATAGGAAAAAATGCTCTTCCAGGATACTCTTTAGAAAATTGACAATGAACCTCTGTTGTACTAAAAGATTTTATCTGTACAGTATATAGAATTCAACAATACGTCTTTTCTAAGGAAGTTGCATATTAGGTTTTGTTCGTTCTATAGCGCAACGTTCAAAACATCGAACTATTTCATTCAATCAAAACAATGTTTACATTCAAGAAAATCAATCTTTTTTTCAGCATGAATGATTCAATGATGAAACCTATTCATTGGAGAAAATAAAAAAATTTCGATCACTTTATCGAACTCATTTTTTAAACAAATTCGCATAAATTTATTTTCAAATATTCTTGAGATCACCATGCCTATCAACACTTTATATTAAATTCCTCAAGAATTTGAATTAGTCTATGGACTTCCTCTTCCAATACATGGAACTTAGACGTAAATTAGATTTCTTGATTTCTTGTAAATATATTAAATTTAATAATTTTATTTTGATATCTTATTTAAATTTTAGTTAGTTTATTATTGTTAACAGTTGAACACAGAATATTATAAAATTGATGTTATATTCGGTTGAAGGTCATTACTTGTTACTAATCATTATTATTGTGAAATGTCATGTACTGTACATAAATGGTGCTTGGCCAATATCGAATTCTTCAAGTATTCAATTATTAGGTCTGTTTCAAGACGAAATTGGTACAGTTAATGGTACAAAATCATCAATACATAGTCGTGCTATGTTCAAAGCTGCAATAATTCTTTCACAAAAATATAATATACAAATGAATGGAGAATATATTGATGGACAAATAGCACAAACTGGTGGTACTTCAATAGGTTCTCTTAGTAATACATGTTTAATACTATCAAAATTTAATATTGTTGGCATAGTTGGACCAGCATTGTCAAGAGAATCTCATATCATAGCTCAATACGGTGAATCCATTGGCATTCCTATAATATCATATAGTGCAACTGATCCTGATTTATCTAATCGATATGTATATCGAAATTTTTATCGTACAGTTCCTTCAGATGACTCTGCTGCATTATCAATTGTACATTTATTTCATCGATTTAATTGGACATCTTGTATAATTATTTATCAAAATGATCAATTTGGCTCTGGTGGTGTTAAAGCTATCAACAATGAATTTGATAAAAATAATTTAACTATTACTAATCAAATTATATTTGATATTACAACACTTAATATTCAAGGTGATTTGCAAGATATTTTAACAAGTAGTTCAACACGAATTGTAATACTTTGGACTGAGAGTATTTATATACCAAGAATTTTACACTATGCACTTGATGAAAATGTTCTTGGACCACATTTTACATGGATATTATCATCAACTATTTCATTTGAATCTTTCAATCGAACATCATATTCAAATTTGATTGGATTACTTTCTATAGAATCTGTAGCAGGGAATACTATTAATGCACCAATTAATACAACATTATTAAATGAAGCATATGAAATTTGGCAACAATATGAACCAGAAACATTTCCTGGATCAATTAACGTAGATTACTACGCACTTTTTGCATTCGATGCAACTTGGACATTAATTCAATCATTACAAAAAAATTGTTTTCAATATATAAATCATTCTTCATTCTGTAGACCAGTGATTAATATTTCATTTTGTTATGATCGTCGTTTTCCTAAGAATAATTCATTATTAAATATAATTGATACTATGGAATTTATAGGTGTTTCAGGTTTTATTAAATTTAGTAAGGATACAACAGACAGAATTGATGGAATTTATTATTTAGTTAAAAACGTTCAATCATTCGTCAATGCTCCGAATTTTGTGCCCATATTAAAATGGTCTCATACTGATAATTGGAAAGAATATTCACAAGATAATGTTATTGTATGGCCTGGTAATTCATTAGAAGTTCCTAATAGTTATGTTGGACTTTCAGGTGTTACAGTAAGAATTTGTTTTATTGAATCAAAGCCATTTACAATGCAATCATATTCGGAAGAAAATACAACAAAATTTATTGGTTACATACCTGATTTTGTTGATAATTTAAAAAATAAAATTAATTTTATTCCTCAAATAAAATTATTACCAACGAATCAAACTTACTATAAATCTGTTCAAGATGTAGCAAATGGTATTTGTGATATGTTAATTGGTGATGTTACTATTACTGCTAAAAGAAGAGAAATTGTTGATTTTTCAACTTCTGTATTCGATAATTCTTTACGTATTGTTATTCGTAAAACAAATTCCGATAATGTTGATCTTTTTGCCTATTTAAAACCATTTTCACCTGGTCTATGGTTGACTATTTTAGCTGGAACTGTATATGCTGGTTTTTTATTATGTTTCATGGAAAGACATGAAAATGAAGCATTAAAAAATAGATCATTAATATCTTCATTAATTATGAGCTTATGGTATTCTGTTGGTACTATTATGGGATATGGTGTAGATTTTGGTGTTCAAACAGCTGCTGGACGAATGCTAACTGTTGGTTTATACACATTAAGTTTAATATTAGTAGCAAGTTATACAGCTAATTTAGCATCATATTTAACAACATTAAAACAAAAGGAATTTATTTCTGGACTTGATGATATTAAAAGAAAAAAGATACCTTCTAATCGTATTGGACTTGTTCCTGGATCATCAATTGAAGAATTTTATTTACGTGAAATTTCTCAAGGAACTCCAAATTATTATCCAATAAAGTCGTCAGGGGATATAGCAAATGATTTACTTAATAATCACATTGATGCAGCAATTTGGAATACACCATTCCTAGAATACATGGCTAATCAGCTCTATTGTAATTTAACTCTTATTGGACCAGATTTTAGTAAGAATACATATGGTATTGCCGTTCCTAAATATTGGATTTATAAAAAAGAGTTAGATGTTGCTATATTATCATTGAGAGAATCAGGAATTCTTGATGATTTGAAAGAAAAATGGTTCTCAGGAGCTGCTTGTCCACAACCAAGTTCATATGATGCGTCAACTACTAACTTAAATATTGTAGCAATGAGTGGCTTATTTGTTACGTTTGCAGTGATTAGCGTCTTGTCATTAATTTTATTTGCATGGACCAAACGATTTCGTATAAAAGATTTGCTTTGGTCATTATTACACAACAAAGAACATTCAATAAACAAACAAATCGATGAAGAAAAATTTCCAAATGAAATAATTGTATTGAAAAGGCAAAGTACTCCCAGAAATTCCAGTTACACAACATTTTTCTGAACAAATAACTATTTTTATCAGAAAGATTTTTAATATACGTTTCATTCCTAGAGTTCTTCTCATTTCTTACTGATAAATAATCAAGGAAAATAAAGTTTTGAATCTAAAGATCGAAAGTTTCTGTTCATTTTTAAACAGAAATTATTAACTATTTAAAAAATCTAATTTTTTCAAAAAACAATCACCAACTATTGTATTTTTCAATAAAATAGCAGAAAGTTCTAGAGGATACATTAAAACTGCGTCTTACGACTCGTAAGACGCAATTTTAATGTATCCTCTGGGTGTTGGGTGGGTATGGAGGGGGTGGGTGGGTGTGCGTGTAGATGTGTGGTGTGGGTGTATGGGTGCAGATCTCATATCTACACTCATACTCACAGCCCACACCCTAGTGTCGACATTTATTTGAAGAGAACTAATTTTAGTGAACCACAGCGAGGCAAGGATCAAGCCGACCACGATATTGCCGTGGCAAAATTCTGTCTGAAAGCCTATACAAATCGTGGTGGTAACTTGATAAATGCACAATCCACCAAAGTAGCACTTGATGAATCTTTTGGTAGTTTATCTGGTTGTAAAACATCAGTTATTGCTGTGGATGAGTTCAAATGTGTTTTACTAAAAATGAAAATAGAAGGTATAACAAGATACCATTCAGTTGCATTTAATGACAAGTCGATTACTTTATGGCAATATTTTTATGTCGGTAGTGGGAAGTCGAAGAATTGGATAGATTGTAAATGTACCTTACACACAACAGTAATACTACCGTTCTCAGATAGTCAAAAACCAAACAAAGAATTTCTAATGAAAAGTACTTTATCTTCAGCAATTTTTTTCTGTTCGGTTGATTCATGTTCAGCAACATTTGACAATGAGGAACAACTTATGGATCATGAACAAAAAGCCGAACACTTTTATACTGATGATTATTCCTTATCAACAATCGATCGTGCTCGGTATATATATTATATATCGAACATTTAAAAGAAGTACGTCTTGTGGAAGAAGCATTCAACACAACAGCAATCGAATCTTTTCAAAATTCAAATATTGAAAATATTCAATTTAGTAACAACGATGATGAACTGAACCGACCATTCTCAACACAAGGTTATGCTATCCGTCGAAGACAAAAGTCAACAAAAACTCCACAAGAACATCAACAATTCTTTATAAAACTGTTTCACCAAGGTGAAAATACTGGTAAAAAAGTCACGGTTGAAGATTCATTTCAAAAGATGCGTCGTGCACTAAAGTCGGATAATACGAAACTCTTTACAACTAATCAATACTTGACTAAAAATCAAATTCGTAGCATTTTTAGCCGTTTATCAAAAAAAGGATCAATTGATAGACGAAGTCAATTTATACACAACAATGAAAATGATCAAAAGCAAGGCTCCTATGAAGAATCAACAAACAGCGATGAAGACGATTCTGAAAATTATTTTAAAAAACAGCAAGATGAAGAACTAGAAGATCTTGAAGTTGATGAAATCGATAATGCGTTAAAATGCTGTAGCGATAATGAATATGACAGGAAGAAAATGGATCAAAGTTACAATTTTTTGTCCTGTGCTATCATCTATTTTTTTCTGAATGCATGAACTATATTTAAAATATATGAAATCTCAAGAGTATAGCTTGATATCAACAGTTAGGTAGTGTCAGAAGTACTTAAAACATGTTCATTTGTAAACATACTTGATTATAGATGCATGAACTATTCTCATACTATCCATATAAAGGTGAAAAATCAAGATTTATTCATTTCTAAATATATGATAACAAACTGATAAGCTAATATTTATTAGATTTTCTTGGTAATGCGTATCAATAAATAATCAAGAATAATACAAGCCACTAAAAGAATTACATTTTATTCAAATCTAAAGAGTTTACTATTCGATATTATCGGATTTAACCACGAAAAAAACCCTATAAATTAAGTATATAACGTGACTCGGAGAAAAAAGTGACTTTTATCAAAAGTGCTTTACTTTTCTCAAGGGACAAAATTGTCAGATATTCTAGGTGCTAGACCTTGACGAGCTCTCTATCACCGGTAGAAATATCATAGCGATTGGTTGTTGTGGCATAATATGTGATTGAGAGACATTCTGGTAAAAAAACATAGAAAAAGGGTAAGAAAGGCTTTCTTAATGATATTTCAGAAGTTCTTATAGGATTGACGAAAACTTTTGAAATTTTGTATGCAGAAGGACAATACCTCGGCATTAATAGTTAGAAAAACGAAAAGTCAAAAGTCTCAAAATTTGAAATGAAAAAGTCACTTTTACTGAAAAAAACCAGCTGAAAATTAATTAAAAGATAATAAAAAATTTATACTAAAGATGTCGCTAGTATTTCGCCTGTTTGTACAGGAAAAAGTTATCAGATCGACCTGAAATTTGCAGGAAATACTAAACTCACTATCCTCCATAACATATTTAAAAAACCAGGGAATTCTGAGATATCAATCCATCGTCGATGTCCTAAAGTGACTGATTTTCTCAGAAACTTACTCTTAAGACTTTAAGACTACAGATTCCGCTGTTTCTTCTTCGATTACCATGTATTCGTCGGAGAACACTTGGCTAGAGGAAAAAAAAACAATATTTTCTTGTGTTCATTGTGCTCAGAAGAAATGATTGTTCTCTGCCACAATGTGACAGAAAAATAAACAGAGAAGTAACTTTTCTACCCGTCATATGAGAAGTAAAATAACATAAAATTCTAGAGTAAAAGATGAGGCTAGCGATTAGAGCAGTTTCTGTTGAGAAGTGCCTTCTTATGCTCAACAGTTGTCTGACTATATCGCATGTGAACGCTACCAAATTGATATCATTAGATGCATTTTTGACGCTGCATTGAATCAATACATTTTCAAGCTTCTTAAATAATGAGATAAAAAGAGAATAGCTAAGTTGTTTGAAAGATTGAATGTTTCTTTCTATTAAAAAATGCGAGGTTTTTTAATATTTTATAAGTCATTTTTCTTAATTTCATCTAAAAAATTCTTTAAAAAGTATTTAATATATCCAGTTCGGTAGAGCCCAACGAGCCATATCGAACAATGTAAACATATCAAAGAAAAAAGGTTAACTCTATTTTTGTATTAGAAGACAGCGCTGACTTTGAAGAAGAGTTGCTGTTCATGAATTACAAAGGACTGCTTGCAAATAAAAACAACTAACGTTCAACCTGCTCTGAATTGAAAAGTAGGTACTTATTTTGATTATCTTTGACAGTCAACGAAACAATGTCCAAAGTTGAAAATTTCACAGTGACATTTCGTCAATAATCTCAAGATCATAGTTGAACAAAGACTGACACTGAGTTATCAGCACTGAACGAATAGAATTGTTCATTACTGGCATTGACACGCATCTGTTTATGGAATATCGCGCGCGTATGTCCTAGGATCAATCAGACAAGTTTCAAAATCTATATCGAATTATTCTCGGACAACTCATCGAATATATGTGACCATCACAAGCGTTCAATGCATGCCACTACATCTTCTAGTGGAATATATAAATCCCTATCTGAAGTTTAGTAATGTTTTCTAGATAGAAACATGACTAGTATGCAACTGACGGTATATGATTCTATTAAAATTACAGTAATATAATTGTGATTAGAGAAAAGTAATTGCTTTTTGAAAAGCATAGAAATATTTAAAAATAATGCTTTTCTCACCGGAAATAAAAATAGAAACAATTCCTTGAGAGCACTTGAAACACAGTACGGAAGCGAGTAAGAGAATATTATTCAAGCAAAAGTCCCTGATAAAAATAATGAGAGAATGTAACCAGCTGGAGGCTTAGCTCTGCCAGTACCCTCGAAAATGATATGTATCAAACTATTTCATTACTTCAATCGTATCTATAGCAGTAGAAACATACGCTTATTTACTAGCCACACAACCGAAGCAGACAAACATATCGAGTTTTGACGTTTTTCGAACTAAAATAGTAAATTTCAGTCGATTTTTATGCGTTTTTGAACAAACCGAAAAAAACACATACAAAGTCGTGTTGTAGCAGATTTTTTCTACTTTTCCATTAGTTTCTATTCTTTTGTGCGTTTTTTCTGTCCAATTTCATCACATCTTTTGCAGAAATGAGGTTAAAAAGTTATTTCCATGAATAAACGCTCATCGTACCTAAAAAAAGTTGACGTTTTGAGCGTTTATGGACTAAAAAGTTTTTATTCAAAATTTTTCATCGCTGATTAGATTGCGTTTTCCTTTAAAAAATTCACTGTGGTGAGCTATTTACTTTAACAAGCAACATGGAATCCTTTCTTTTGTTTTTCCTAATTCATTCCAATACGAAAAATATTCATCTCTATTTAACCGACGCTGTTTATTGCATACATTGTTTGTGATCTACATTATAATAAAGAGTAAGTAGAAAAAAGGCTCTGAATTTCAGTAGATGGAATCCATACTGGTTGTGATTTGAGAAGAAAAGATATATTTAGACTTTCATTAAATTTAAAAATTACTTCTTATGAAAATGATTATGCTTTGACCTGTTGAGTAACCCTTTATGAGTTATAAGCCAATCGATAAACATTTGATTTTTGAGATCGAAATGATTAGTATGGATGAGATCGACAAACATTATCAACGTATCTGCGTAACATTATAATTATTAATAAGGGCGACAGAAGTTTCCATCATAGAAGCAGGACGCTGAGTTCCCACATTCTTCCATTTGATGTCACTACTAACAACCATAGAAGACGTCACGTTTTGAGTGAAGGGAGAAACACTTCTTTTTCTTATAGATAATTGATTTGTAATGATAAAAAATAGACAAATCTTTGCTTGACGCATTTCCTTTTCTCGCCCAAGATCACTTCATCTTTTTTATGTGAGTTGATTTTTTTCCATTGAATATTCTAATTTAAGAGCAATAAGATATTTTTTCAATTTATGCATTTTTTCTTTGTTATTTGTCTATCGATAGGTAAGGATAGAGGGCTAAGGGCTTTTTATAGTTTTTATAAGTCATATGAATTTTTTTGTGCAGCTAGTTAGTTCGTAACACTAGAAGGTAGATGTCGCTTGTTAAAAGTTTTCGTTCTTTGTTCATATGAGATAGAAATGTATTGCTTAACACAATTCTTTATTTCTGATAGCCAGTTAATAGAAAAATAGAGAAAAAAGCATAGTTATTAAAATACATGTAATGATTTATTTCTTGTATCAAATACATATTTCATCCATAAATATTATTATCCGTGCAATAACAAATCTGTAGCCATAGACGAGAAGACCCTCTTAATATTTTACATATGCATGCATAGTTTTTCCAGTAAGTACCAGAGACCGAAACGAACCGAACTTTTCTGGTTCGAGTTCGGTTCGGTTCGATTGAATTTTTAAAAATCGGTTCGGGCTCGGTTCGGTTCGATTCAGTTTTTTAAAATTCAGTTCGAGTTCG